>JAULKM010072383.1:0-11901 GCA_032355605.1 Rubia tinctorum
GGGTGCGCTCCGCCCCCTGGACCCCCGACTTGCTGACAGGGCAGCGAGACCCCCGTACCAACATGTCGAAGCGGCTAATACGTATTCAAAGCATACCAACAGACAGGATGAGGCATTGGAAAGAATTCACAGGACTAAGAGAGGGTTGGCATATCCCAGCATCTGGTTTAGCAGGGGGTTATCTATATTGTGGTCTGGTAGTCTTATTTTGCAAGTTCTAGCTAGTAGTAATAACTTTATTCGGAAAATGGGTTAGACTGGTTTCAAGGTTTTGTATACGATCACCCAGACTTAGCGAAAAGGGCAGAAATTTGGAACTACATTAATGGAAAAATGCCCAATTCCCAGCATCATTTGATCCTTTTAGGGGACTTTAACCAAATTTTGTGACCCAGACACAAGATGGTGGGCATAGATTTAATCAGACACAAAGTTCTAAATATTTGTTTAAACTTCTACATGATCACAAATTACAAGAACTTAGGCATATGGGAGCCTGGTTCACCTGGTCCAACAATAGGAAATGGAAGAATCTTGTTTTGCATAGACTGGACATGGAATTTGTCAATGAAGCATGGAAAACACTTTATCCTCAGTCTATTTTGTGGTATATAAACTAGTAGTACAGTATGATCATGGATCTGCTTTGATTCAACTCAGCCAACGAGCAGTAAAGCCAAAATCGCGCCTGGGGTATGAGGCATTTTGGGTAAACAGTAAGGACACAGATCAGATAGTGTTCGAGATATGGTGCCCAGTGGTAAAAACAGACACAGATCAACATCATATATGTGGAACCATCTCACACAGGGTACAAATAATATTGTGACACCTAAAATATTGGAGTAATCAGGTGTTTGGCAAGCTGGATAAAGAAATAGAGTCAAAAACAAAGATGGTAGAGGAATTACAGAAGTAATTATCGTTAACTCAAGATTAGAATTCTCAATTTCAGTCGACAACAAATTAGCAAACTCTGAGACAAGAGGTGGAGGTACATTTGCAACAGCAGTCTGATTACTGGAAAAAAAGGGCAAGGCTGCAATGGGGAAGATTTGGGGATCAAAACACTAAAATTTTCCATCAGTGGGCAACTAAGCGACAATCAATAAATCATATATCACAGTTAAGGCAACATGATGGTACATGGATCCAGGATGAAGTCTAGGTGGAGAGTTTGTTAACTGATCATATAGCCAGCATTTCTATGTCACCGGAAAGTTATCCACTGAGGTTAGGGTATGAAAAGGCCCTTACCCAAGTTTTGGAGATGAATTCCAAAAGGATTACACAGGAAGCGACAAGCAATAAATCATATATCACAGTTAAGGCAACATGATGGTACATGGATCCAGGATGAAGTGCATGTGCAGAGTTTGCTAACTGATCATATAGCTAACATTTATATGTCCCCGGAAAGTATCCACCGACAACCACGGGTGTACCCCAGTGGTTGAGAGATGGGTGGGTTTGCAGTCATCCCAGGTTTGATCCTCGACAGCGGCAATGTGGGGAGTTCTTGCCTGGCAAGGCTCCGTTGTGCGCACCGAGGCAATACCAAAGCCCATTAGTCTTGGTGCTGGGCTACCGTGATTTACCTCTCATATGTTGGCCTGGGTGTGGGCTGGTATGGGCCGCTGAGGGCGAGCGGATCAATCGCCTTTTGCAGTACAGAACCCACAAATCGCTGCCTCCGCCATTCCTTCGCCGCCCTTTTCCTCTTCTTCCTATTCTCCAGCTCCTACAAATCCACCACTAGGATCCCTTTTCCGATTTACCCTAACAAGTTCATGAAAATCCTAATCCGCAACTCTCTCAAATTTGCCACTCTCCAATGGCGATGTTTGTCCTTGAGATCGACTCCTAATGCGAATCCTGGAGAATATGTCGACACTGCCGCTCTCTGGATGGTGAACGAAGAGTCCGGCTCCATATTTTTCAGTGGCAATTATCCCCAATTCATACTCGAAAAAATCAAAGAAATGTATCTCGTTTCCTACTCGGGCTTGCCGGCTCGATTCGTGTGGACGCTGTTGTGGAGGGCTTGTTGGATGGTGAGTTTTTGCACCGAGGAGGCGAAGAAGTACGAGGATTTTGATGGAGGTAAATCAGGGAGGGTCTGGAAGATTCCGACAGGTGGAGAAGCATGGAGGTAGGCCCGTCAAATGGGTGATTTGGATCAACCCATTATCCAAACCCAATTAACTCATTATTCAATGAGTCATTATCCAATTAACTCATTTATTAATGGTTCATAATGGGTTAAATCACAAATGAGTTGGGTCATTAAATGGATAACCCGTGGGATAACTCATGTGACCTAATGGGTTATCCAACAAGCAATTATCCAATAAGTCATTATGTTATTAACCCAATAAGTCATTATAAAACATTTTCTCCCTTTATCCAATAAATCATTATGTAATTGACTCGAGCTCGTGTTTGAGCTCAAACTCGATCCATGATTATTTTTTTTAATTTTCTATATATTATAATATATTATATTTAATATAAATATATTAAATATAAATAAATTATGTTTGCTCAATAATCTTGACGAAATTAACGAATAGTATTGGTTGAGCTCAGTTTCGAATACTATTCGATCTCAGCTCGAGTTCTGTCAAATCGAATTCGAGCTCGGCTAATTTAAAATATTTTAATTTTGAGCTCGACTCGATTTCGATCAAACCTTGTAAAATTTTGGGTGAGCTCGAGTTTGAATGAAATTAATTTGGTTCGAACTTGAATAGATTAGAAATGTAAATGAGTCGAGCTAAACTCGAAAAACCTTCAATGTGAGCTCGGCTTGTTTCAAGCTCGAACTCGACTCGAGTTTGAACGAGCCGATTTTTTATGGCTCGAACTCGAGATTGAATGAAATTAATTTTGTTCGATCTCTAACTCGGGCCATGATTAAATATATTTTATTTTTTTACATACGTTATAAAATATTATATATAATAAAAATATATTAAAATATTGTCTCAACGAACTTTATGAACAATATTAATGAGTTCGAGCTCAAATACTATAAGAGATTGGCTCAAGTTTAGTTAAATCAAATTCGATTCGAGTACTGACCAAGTTCTTCGCGAGTTTTTCATGAACAGTTTGGTTTGTTTACACCGCTACCCATGATTTACAACTCAATTCGTTTACATCCCAACTAAATGACTTCTATCCAACGGGCCATTTATTTTTTACCCAACGGGTCATTTATTAGTTTACCAAATTTACTGAAATTTTAACCCAACTTGTTAAAAAATTGTTATCTTATGATAAAAAAAATTATCCACGGGTCACCCGTTATCCAACCGGACCCAAAATTATGTAACTGGTCACCTGTTATCCAACCCAACTCAACCCAATAATTAGAACCTAATTTTATCCATTAACCCAATGAATCATCATCCAATAAGTGAAAATAATAAATTGATAACAGTTATCTATCGGATACCCGACCCGTTTGACAGCCCTACATGGAGGGTCGGAAAGTCATAATTTTGAAGGGCAATTCAGTCCTTGTGAAAATTTTAATTGTTTCTTCTCTGTACAAACAGAGATGGGGCGGAGGGAGTAATAAATTTGGATACACCATTTTTACATATCCGGGTGCACAATATTGTACTTCCAGCCATACAAATTATGTGCAGTTACTAGGTATTTTAATTCACAAAAGGTAGGATATGAATTACCCTTTTAATATAAATATGAATCTCTCTCGAAAAAGGAAAAAATCAAGATTTAAAATGCAAATTAGAAGAAATGAAGATAAAATTTTCGGATTGCATGAATCGGGTTATAAACTTTATAACTAATACATATTGCATAATAAAATTGTAATATTGCAACTAAGACCTTTTACCTTTTATTATTCTATTAAACTCGTCTTTCCATAAACCTATAGAAAAACAGTGTTTCCCAATACTTTAACTTAATTTTATTACCGAACATATCGTTTTTTAACGTACCCAAAAATACATACAGTATTGTATGCCAACCGTATAAATTATACGGAGTATGTAGTTACTGGATAGTTAAATCTCACAAAAACTGGGATGTGAATTAAGTATAAATTAAATTAGTTTTATTATTGAATATATCATTGTGTACAAAGGTAAAGTATTGGGAAAGACGGTCTTTCCATAAACTTATGGAAAGACGGAATTTAATTATAATAATAAAAGGTAAAAGGTCTTTGTTGCAATATTAAAGTTTTATTATGCAACGTGTAGTAGTTATAAATTTTGTAACCCGGTTCCTGCAACCCGAAAATTTTATCTTCATTTCTTCTAATTTACACTTTAAATCTTGGTCTTTCCATAACTTATGGAAAACCGTATTTCAAGAGACAAACTCATGAGATATTTATGGTTTTCATTATATCTTAAAATTTTATATATTGACAAGTTATTATTGATTATATATAGTAAAGAATTAAAATCAATAACATATTATAATATTAGTATAAGATATGATGATTATATATAGTAAAGAATTAAATCAGTAACATATTATAATGTTAGAATGTTAATTTTAGATAACTTGGGTTAAGGTTAGTCAAAATGATTTCAATATGCCCGGTTGACAGCACCATTCAAAAAACAAATAATTTCTATTATAGGTCGTTTGGGAAAACATGGCAAAAGTGAAGCTCCTTTCATGTGTATTCAATTTCTTAAGAATCTGCCTCCCTTACTTTCAATCCTTCATTTTCTCTTATTTTTGTTCATTTCATTTTTTTAACATTCTTAAAAATAATTGATTTATCCATTCAACTCTCCTGAATTTTCATAAAGTAATGAATTTTCATTCAATAATTCCACATTAAAATTTGTATGGCCACCTCAATTTTATATTTAATACGAATACTTCCAAATTAATTTAAATAGCTGTAATTGTACCCTATGTAAATTGTACATATTCTATTTATTTTAATTTTAATTTTACTATCGAATATTGAATCATGTGATTATTTTAATCATGAATTCACTTTTTAAAGATTGAAAATAAAATTACATTAAATAGTGCAATTAATTTTTTGAGTGATTTATATTATGTAAATAAACACAATATTATAGATCAATTTGTAAATATTTGCAACTTCTGATATATATTATTTATTTTAACATTTTTATGAAAGTTTATTTTTAGTTTGTAATTTATTAAACCCATAAGTTTTAAATTTTTCCTTGAAAAATTTAAAATATTTAAATCAAATTTCAAATTTAAATAATTCATAACGATATAAATTGGATTAAAAGTTAAAGTTAAATTCAAATAAATAATATTATGTAAGAAAAAGAGGGTGATAAAATACATATATATTAAATAAAACACGGTCTTGTTTTAAATTGACAGTTAGACGGGTCATTTTATGATGGATGTAACTAATGAGATAATTTAATGTTGTTTTTATTTCTTGCAATGAGATTCCTATAACGTTAAAAAACTTTTAAAATGTATCCACCGTATAAATGATCACTATTGCAAATTAGAGATATTGTAACACTTTTCTTACAACACTTATAAAATGTTACAATAACTTATAAGTGCTGCTTAGGCCTTGTCTACTTGGGTTTATTTCAACATATTTCAGCACCAATAAACTAAATTTAGCAACAATAAACTAAATTCAGTACTAATAAATTAAAGTCAACACCATTAAACTCATCACTGAAATTTTAAAAAAAAACTAATAAATAATATTTGTTTGATTCTTGGTAGTCACTGGTTGAATAATAATTCTAATAGTAGAATATCATGTTACCGGTACAACATCATACTGTGAGCCATTCTTTTTCATTTAAAATAATAATAAACTACCAATATATTTGATTCAACACCAATACACTCAATTCAACACAAGTTAATTAAATTCAACACTAATAAACTATATTCAACTCCAACAATACTAATAAAATAAATTCAGAACCAAATAAGCCCAACTGGACAGGGCCTTAAACCTTTAAAAAGTGTTAATTAAATTTTGAAAAGTGTTGCGCTAGATATAATACAGCATCACCTAAGATAATACTTGTAAAAGGGTTGCATTGGGTTCAATTTAGTATTATTAACACTTAAAGCAACACTTTCAAAATGTCACAATAATCTTAATTGTAATAGTGAATTACTATAATATGACCCTAAGAGTTACTGAAACGATATTTTTCATGATTGGTCTAACCACTATTTGGTCGGAGAATTTCTCTAAATAAAATTATAAAATAGTAGTTCAATAATTAAAATAAGGACAAATTAATAGTGAAAATTGAATCTTTTCCTATTCTCTCTGTTTTACTGTGTTTGACACCGTAACTTTAGATATTTTTTTGCAAGTTAAAACGTGTGAAGAAAATTGAGTTAGGAGAGTAAACAAATTCTATGAGTGATTTGAAATGGAGTCCGTCCCTTGAAAGACGTCTTTTCATAAGTCATGGAAAGATCAAGATTTAAAGTGCAAATTAGAAGAAATGAAGATAAAAATTTTGGGTTGCATGAATCAGGTTATAAACTTTATAACTACTACACGTTGCATAATAAATTTTTAATATTGCAACTAAAATCTTTTACCTTTTATTATTCTAATCAAACCCCGTCTTTTCATAGATTTACAGAAAGACGGTCTTTGTCAAAACTTTGTCTTTGAAATGATTCACTTTCACTATAAAAATAAAGATGACAATCTTTAAAAAAAATATTCAAAAATAAAAAGTGTGCCAGGTTTAATAAAATGGAGAAAGTACAACTTACTAAATATAGTATATAGATTGATAAGTTAATACTTTGGATCACGACTACAATATATTTTCTCACTTTGATGTTGAAATACAAATTATTTGACCTTCATAAAGTTGGTGTTATCTTATTAGTTTGAATATTTTAATCCAAAATATATTTTTTTAATGAGAAAAGTGTATTTATAACTCTAAATTTATTCTGAAAGTATCAATATAGCACTTACAAATTTTAAAGTGGCTAAATAATCCTACATAATCCTCAACAGTTCCAAACTACCGAATCAAGGAAATTTTGGCCGGAATTCTTATCAATAATGGTTTTGTCCCTCCAAAAAATTCAAAACTTAAAAATATATGGATTGCCAATTATACCCTTCACGACATTCATACCCTCGTGGGTTAGTTAGCACTTTCTAAAAAATTCAAGGTTAGTTCGAAACTTTACTCAAAAGCACTTTACTCGACACTTTTCATCACTCTGTACTCGAATAAAAAATAGGTGAAATGAGTTTGTACTTTAAGCACTTTACCCCAAACTGAACGTAACCACCCTTTCCTTACTTCTTCACCGCGTCGTCGTCGCAGAGCCTCATTCCGGTGCATTAGAGGTGCTCTAGTGAGAGGATCAAAGCAGATGCGAGCGGAGGTGAAAATACATTGGTCGCAAGACATGTAAACAGTAAAACCTAAAAATGGTGTGTTGACACTACTACATAAATGACTTTTAACTTCGTTTCTCCAGCACTTTTAACTGCAATTATTGGCCAACAAATAACTGAAATAAAAGGAGGCGTAGTAAAAAGTCATCATTTTACTTTGGTTGAAAATAACCAAAGTTATAATTTTTACTCCTTTTTACTTCGGTTGTGAAAAACTGAAGTTAAAAGTTTACCCTAAACCGGAACTAAAACTGCACCCTTATCGGGTGGTTTAATCAAATTTGAAAGTTTTACGCTAAATTGGAACTGAAATCATACACAATGTCCGGTGCTTTAACTTCGGTTATATACAACTGGAGTTAGAAGTTAACCTGAAATTGATACTGAATCCACAACTGACATCAGGAATACCTAGGCATTGGATGAACAAAAACCACGTCATTTTTGGAGTGCAGTAAGCTAGCATAAACCGTTCACCCAATACCGGGTGTCCGGTTTTGGTTAAACCGAAATCGCATAATGTCCCTCCGATGTCGGTCGTCAGCTTCGCTCGGAAACTGTAACACACACACAAAACGGGAACCGACCACCCGAAAGCAAAATCGACATGCTACCGATAATGGGTGGACTACAACATAAACTTTTTTTAAATTCAAATTGAATGCTAGATGAGAACCTTCGCGTTGATTGCATAGTACGAACAAAGTTATCACCACAAATATCATTCATATCATTGCTACTATATTAAAAATATTCTAAAAACATCTTTGATCCAATGACTATTAGGAACATGCCAATATATAACATGCCAAAAATTCTCAGAAATATGATACTCTACTTCTAATCTAGATTAAGATTCCAATATATGCCTTGGAGAGTATCAATGTGCATTTTAGAGAGTAACCTATAGTATCAATGGGCATTTTAGAGAATAACTTATACAAAAGACATAAACAATGGGTAGTCTGTTACTCAGTACATGTGTGAATGAAAATTTTCAAGTGATTCACTATCACATACCTCGACAAATGCTCGCAGATAGGGCTAGCATCTTGAGCCAAACAACCATACCAATCAATTTACCAACTGAATCACGTACCATTTGTACCGTGTTATGTGAAATGTGAGCTTTTATTTAGTTAAGATTTAGTCATTTATTAATATTAGAACCAATATCAATAATTCTAAATATGTAGTTTATGTTTAATTCCAATATGTTTGGTATTGGTAAAAATTAAAAATATTTTCTTAGATTAGGTTGCTGTGACAAGTGACATTTTTGTTTTAAGCCTTAATTTCCTAAATTAAAATCATTATTTTATTATATTTATTATAACTTACTTATTATAGCCTTAATTTGATGTTATCTTATTTTATTATTATTATTAGAGAATATTTTATTTTTAAATTAAGATTATACGATACAAAGTTTTAATTATATGTAATTTGTTTTATGAGAAAAAAATTAATTCATTATATCTCATACATGGTGGTATTCAACCATACCGTACCAATACCAACCAACTTTTACATTTACCGATGTGTTAGTATGTGAAGGATTTGGTACGGTTTGGTTTTTTAAAATAACATACCAACATCGTTGGTATGGTACGTAATATTAGTAAAAAAGTGATGGTAACCGTACTGAATCCACCCCTACTCACGGACTTCTTCCAACTCTTTGATTGTGTATGGATTTTTGTCTTCCTTAAAATACTAAAAGTTCAAATGACATAATAGATTCACAATTAAGAATATAAGTTTAATAGTGTTTAAATATCTAAACTAAAAGTTGTATGCATACCTCTTTTAGTTGGAAGTTCCTATCAACTACATTCATAACACATTCCCGATAAAACGCGTGCAATAATATCCACATTCCCAATCACCTCTTTGTCTTTATCCGGGTAATGACAAATATATACAATAGAATTAGTGAATATAAAAAATCTAGTGATAGCCACATTCATGA
Source organism: Rubia tinctorum (assembly GCA_032355605.1). Lineage (NCBI taxonomy): Eukaryota > Viridiplantae > Streptophyta > Magnoliopsida > Gentianales > Rubiaceae > Rubia > Rubia tinctorum. Next base: position 9,375 of record JAULKM010072383.1, read on the forward strand.
GATGAAATTTGTCACTTTCAAGGATTTCCAATGCACTTCTTTGTGGTTGGTGATTAAGTGATCTTATAACATTTTCTCAATATCACACACTAGTATTCGAAAGGGTTCATTATGAAGTGGATTAAACCAGTAGACCGTACTTGACGGGACAACAATCACAACTATCATCCAATGTTCACTACACATAGAGTTGGGGGAAAATGTTAGTGTTGTGAGTTTTTTAGAATTAAAAAATATGAATTACTCCGAACTAACCTTTTGAAGTAAGGTGTGATGTACATCAATTTATGATTGCGTATCAACCGACTGCTAATGAGAGTCAAACGTATCTCGCTTGAACTTTCATTTTCGTGAATTCACAAGGGATAAAGAAAACCTACCCAATGTTTGGCTTTGTTTACGGATAGCATGTGTGAATACCTAAAATAGAATAAATTACAACGTGAAAATGTTATTTACAATGTTTTTTGCAATCTTCTCTGCCTCGTTGGTGTAATAATGATCCTTCTTAGGTTCAAATTCTCGTAACCACTTCTCAAATCCTGAGACCTCCTCGGGCCGAGGATATGTGACTCTAGTTCTTGCCTCCTCCTCCGACATGCCCCCTCCATCGCTTCCCACACACTAGTTTCAAATATTTCTTTCATAATTTTACTAGTAATGAGTGCATATCCTTCCTTGAGACATTGTGTGATGCACATGATTATGTTGAGCAATGACTCTATTCCCCCCCTCAACCCCTATATATAGAAATTTAAAATATTAGAAACATATCAACATTATTTAAGAAATTGAATATAGTTTAAACATACCGATTCTTGGTCCGCTAGTTTCCGGAAAACAAATCACTTCCAACTTGCATCACTAATGAAATGATGCTTGACTCTTGGATCACATCCTCAGAAGTCACCAAACACATAATTTCTTGATAATTTGGTCTTGATCTTTGCCCCATTATACCTATCCATTTCTTTTTCAACTTGGGCAAGTCATGAAACTCAATTTGAAACACCAACTCCATGGCCTTCCACAATTTTCTCTAGTATGCATATCCACATGCACCCATGTTTCACATAAATATATATCCACTTTAAAACGTGCCAACATGTCTGCATGACTACTCCACCACTCAGACCTATCTCCAATTAGATTACCTATATTATCAAACACCATAGCACATTTTTACCTTTATCAATCATCTCCATCAACTAGTTCTCCCTCGACCTTTGTTTTGTTTCTGCTTTGTCATTTTATCGTCACTTCCTTCCTTGTCAGTGACTTTTCACTTACAAATAGTTATTATATGTCCTACACAAATTAACCAATCACATTAATCCTCCATGGCATATTGAAAAATATAGCAACATAAAACGTTGATCATATATAGCATCATTTTCAAGCATCATTTTAAAACTTCCTTGTAGACAAAAAGAAAAAAATAGGATCTTTATACACACTACAAATCTAGAATGACATATTCACCTAGAAAAGATTGAATTTTTTACCTCCCATGTAGATTACTACACCTCGAATGACTTCAAATCATATTTTATTTTCACCATACATAAATTTGTAACATACAATACTTATCACACTATGGATCACCTCCAAACTTCATTTTCAATCCTCCTCGTATATAAATGAAAAAAGGATCTTTATGCACAACACACTACAAGTCTAAAATGACATACTCACCTAGAAAGATTGAATCATTTACCTCCCACAAAGATTATTGCACCTCGAAAGACTTAATATTTTATTTTCATCATACAAAAATTTGCAACAACATACAAAACTTATCATAGTATTGATCAATTTCAAACCTCATTTTCAATCTTCCTTCACTACAAAGAAACAATATATTTTACTTTGGTTCTACAGAGGTTTTACCTCGATTTTTAGCCAAAAAAATTAAGGTAAATGTAGCCGGAGTAAAAAATATATTTTTTACCTCGGTACAAAACCGAGGTAAAATAACCAAGGAAAAAAAGTGCTGGAGCGAAGGCGACGAAAGGACCAATAGTTGTGAGGACATCGAAAGGTATATTTTTGGAACTAAAAAAATCTACCAAAAGTATAACCGACATCGATTTTGTTTTCGGCAGTTCATAGACAACCAGAAATTCCCGGTTAGATATCAAATCTCATTGCATAGCGAATATTGCAAAACAGCAATACGAATTTCATTCAAATCAATACATCAAAATGATTTACAAACAATAAACACAATACATCAGTGGATCTGTAAACAGTATACACAAAATATGATTTATAAAAACACTACTAAGCAGCGGCGCCAGAATAAGTAGCGGTTGCCGGATTGAGCAGAGGGCGGAGGCCTGAGTCGTGGCTAGAATAGGCAGCAAGCGGGGGGCGTGAGGAGCGGCTGGAATGAGCAGCGGGCGGGGGACGTGAGGAGCGGCCAGAATGAGCAGCGGGCGGGGGACGTGAGGAGCGACCGGAATGAGCAGCGGGCGGGGGACGTGCGGCGGGGCCGGCATGAGCCGCGGGCGGGGGGCGGGCGGGG
>JAULKM010072393.1:0-11901 GCA_032355605.1 Rubia tinctorum
CCCGACTTGCCAAACTATCTACTTAGTTGTATTTAGTAAGCATATTGGGCTTTAAAATAGTATCTTTGAGAGGTACGGCGACGACCTCGCAAGAGATTAATAGGCTTGTCTGTAAGCACCATCGCACCCTGGTTAGGAGAGAGGTGGATTGTGCTTTAGAAGTTATTTCTGAGACTCCTCTATCCGCTGCCGCTCTCCTACCTCCCATAGTTCCTATTCCTTAAGCTTCTCATGCTTTAACTCCTGCTACTGGCTCTCAAGTTCGAGCTATTCAGGCTGTTGGCTCGAATTCTCTTAAGGCTTCTAGCTCTCGCGTTGCCGCAGGTCCTGGGGTAATCCATGGACCTTTGGCTTGCACTGATTTTTTGTCAAAAGCTGTTTCCCTGGAGCATTATGCCCCGCCTCCTTCCGACGTCGCTAATTAATAATCTTTTCACAAGAGATCCACTAAACCGAGAGGAGGCTATCAAAGATAGAAATTTGTAGCGTTGCTCTCTTTCCAACTAATATACTACCAAAATGGTAGATAGTGGCAAGTACCAAAGTCGTCCACATAGATTTTAGGAATCTAATAATAAAGTAAACACAACCGTGATCAGGTTATCAATCCGACAATGTGTTTGGAATAATCAATGTTGGTAAAATAGTCAATGGGGGAATTTGTACTAACAAGTACTAACATGCAGATTCACAAGAGAATAAAATGAATAAACTAGCACTCGGGGAATATTTACGTAATGTGATTAATGTTATTCAATCTTCGATTTCATAACACATAACAATAAGCCTATTCGAATGCTTGTGCCACGTAGTGTAGACAATGGAAAAACTTCCCCCTATTTGTCACATAAGAATGCATGTATTAAATCTTCCATCGGCCTCACCTCCACAACTAGGAGAGTGTAACAACAACAATGGCTCATTGTGCAGCTCTGATTCTCTCCCGTACGATTAAGTCCCGGGTGGAACACTACAAATGCACTACCTCTAGGCCTACAAAGGCAAAGGAAGTAAACATCTTATCGATGGCTCTAGGAACACAAAGATAATCCTAGTTTGCTACTTTACCTATATCTAATCGCAACCCTTTGGATTGAATAGTCGGCTAACTAGAGCATGGTCGATCGTAACGTTAACAACATCAACAACCTATGTGCACACACCCACACAGTTCCAGGCCATCTTTACCCCAAAATCATCTAGGTTTCATTTGCCCGGGGGTATCAATATTGCGACAAAATGAAAGTAGACATTGATGTTTGCTAACTAAGTGTGAAAATCATGCGATTCACAAGAATATTAAGAAAGAGCCAACATAATAACACAAAAGCATATAGAAATAGGTTGATCTATGAAATCTCACAAAATGAACATTAAAACATGAATAAAATTACCATCCGAAAGTAAAATTCCTAATCCCTAAGCATTGAACTCAAGTATTTCATTATATTTAAAAATTTTGGGCAAAAAATTATTAAGAGAAGAAAGGAAAATAAGCTAGAGAGAAGGAAGAGTGTTTTTATCTCTCTAACTTACTCAAGAAGATGTAAAATGGGCATAAAATTCAACCCTAGTAGACATATGTCTATATATATAGTACTAGGGAATTGGGCCTAAACCCTAGCCTCCAAAACTGGCACGAGGGGGGTGTGAAATCTGGCATGCTCGGTGCCGGCCGAGACCCCCTCGTGGGTGTGGGTTTTCGACCATGGCACATCTCATAGCCTCTTGCTAGTACATGCCAGCCTCGTGCGGTGCACCGCATTTTGACTGGCACGGGCCGTCGGCTGGCACTCCGATTTTACTACCCTGATCTGCATTTCATGTTGTTTGGCACACCCCGTCGGCTAGAACCTCATTTTTCTCAATATCTTGGCACGGGACGTATCGTTCTTCCCACCTTGTGGGCTGGTCTTAGCATTGGTAACTTGAAACGATACAGACCGTGTGCAATAAAATAATCTGCGCCCATACTTAGCTAAATTTTGGAGTGAAAAGAAGACCCAGGACATATGGTAGGCCGAAAATGGCATGCCCCGTGCTGGGGCTTGGCACAGATCATGTTGGGTGAAACGCGCCATGTTAAAGACCCCTAGCACGGACTGTGTTGAGTGAAATGGGTCGGGCTAGGTCAAGCTCTTGTGCTGGCCTTGTGCGGTCCATGCTGGTCATGGCTGGTTCGGTCGACTGACTTGTTTGCTTTACTACGGATGAACTGGTTGTCCGATTTGAGAGTTCTTATGGTCAATTTTAAAGCCTCAAAAACTACACAATTTTTATCAGAAAATTTGAAGACCAGCTCAGTCTTTAATTGAGTTTTTCCCAAAAACTCAATTTTTGGTTAATTTTGGGGGTTGGAGTTGCTTTGACTTGATTTATGAGGGGTTCCGCACATTCCTCAAGAAAATATTTCACCACATTTGGGGGTTTTGAATTCGTCTTCTCGAGTGCTATCAAATTGACTCAAGAACTCCTAAATCGGACCAACGATTTACCCGTAGTGGAGCAAAGAAGTTAGCCAAGCGAACCAGCCACGACCAGTACGGACTGCACAAGCCAGGAACGAGGCTAAAGCTAGCACATTCTGTATCACTTGTCACGGCTTGTTCCTGGGAGCCTTGGCATAACTAGGATCATCCGACATAGATCTTGTTAATTTCTAGCACGAGGGGTCTCCATTTTGGATGGCTGTGCACTCCAAGTCATCTTTTCACTTTAAAAAATGGGTAAGTATGAGAGCACGGAACGTTCCATTTTACATGGTCTGCACCATTTCAAGTCACAAATACCAAGACCAGCCCACAGCATGTGAAGAATGAAGTGGGGCGCACCGAGGTAATGAGAAAAACAAGGTTACACCCAATGGGGCATGTCAAACGACATGGGACGCAGATCAGAAGGCGTAAAATGGAGAGCCGGTCGAAAGCTTGCGTTGGCTAGCATTGATCGCATTGGCACGAAGGGGAATGACACATGCCGAGACCGAAGGCTCGCACCTATACGAGTGGCATGACCTGTGCCAAGGCTATGATGAAGCTATAAGTGTAGCTTTAGTTGATGCCTGAGACAAAGCCTTCAATAGAAGAACCACCTGTAGTCAAACTTAAGCCTTTTCCTAAAGACTTGAAGTATGCTTTCTTAGGCAAGGGTGAGACATTACGGGTGATTATTTCTAGTAAGCTCACTGGTAACCTAGAGAATAAGGTGATTAAGGTGCTTAAGAAATTCAAGGGAGCCACAGGTTAGACTTTACATGACATCAAAGGTATAAGCCCCTTAACTTGCATGCATTGTATATTATTGGAGGAGGATGCAAAACTTGTACACCAACCTCAAAGGAGGTTAAACCCGCCAATGATGGAAGTAGTCAAAGGTGAAGTCCTTAAACTACTTACGACAGGGGTGATATATCGTATCTCCGATAGTAAGTGGGTGAGTGCCACCCAAGTGGTGCCAAAAAAGAGTGGGGTGGCCACGGTGGAGAACAAGGATGGGGATTTGGTCTCCACCCTTATTCAAAATGGGTAGCTATTTTTTATTGATTATCGCCGCTTAAATGCGGTAACTCGCAAGGATCACTTTCCCATGCCTTTCATTTACCAAATACTTGAAAGATTAGCTAGTCGCTCATACTGCTGCTTCCTCAATGGTTATTCTGGATACTTCCAAATAGTCATTGATCCAGAAGATCAAGAGAAAATAACCTTTACTTGCCCCTTTGGCATTTTCGCCTACAGGCGTATGTCTTTCGGCTTGTGCAATGTACTGGGTACATATCAGATGTGCATGGTCAGTATCTTCTTGGAGTTTATGGAGTGATTTGTCGAAGTTTTCATGGATGATTTCACTATTCATGGAGATTCTTTTGACTCATGCTTACATCATCTAGCACTTGTGTTAGAAAGGTGCATTAACACCAATTTAGTCTTAAACTCCGAGAAGTGCCACTTTATGGTGGAAATGGGAATTGTTATAGGTCATGTGGTGTCAGCATAAGGTCTAGAAGTGGAAAATGCTAAAGTAGATACAATCAAATCCCTTCCTTACCCTTACTTGTGTAAGAGACATTAGGTAATTCTTAGGTCACGGCGGTTTTTACCGGTGTTTCATTAAATATTTCTCTAAGAATTCTTCCCCATTGTGCAAATTGTTGCAAAAATATGTTGATTTTGTTTTTTATGTGGAATGTAGAAAAGCCTTTGACACTTTGAAGAAAATGCATGTTACTACCCCTATTATCCAACCCCCAAATTGTTCATTCCCTTTTGAAATAATGTGTGATGCAAGTGATTATGCAATAGGAGCTATTTTAGGTCAAAGGGTAGATATACTTTCACATGCCATTTACAATGCGCCAGTGACATTTAACGATGCACAATGTGATTACTCTATTACGAAGAAAGAGTTACTGGTCGTAGTTTTAGCACTTAAGAAGTTTCAACAGTTGCTTTTAGGCACCAAGGTCATTGTATATACCGATCATGCCACTCTCTGTTATTTGATCAATAAGAAAGAGGCAAAACCTAGGCTTATTGGTTGGACACTTCTTTTCAGTGAGTTTGACCTTGAGGTTGGCTGACCATTTAAGGAAATTTCCAACACTTAAGAGCTTAGATCCCACCAAGGATAAAGCTAAGTTGGAACACATTTGGGATGAATTCCCCAACATACAATTGTTTGGTGTGACAATTAACCAACCTTGGTATGCTGCCATAGTGAATTACCTTGCCACGGGGGGAGTTTCCTCCCTACTTTGATCGAAACTGAAAACATAGGCTAGTGAATGAGGCGAAGGAATATTCTTGGGATGATCCTTACCTTTGGAAACATTTCTCCGATCAAGAGATTATGAGATGTATTGCTGAAGAGGATGTGGAGCCAATCTTTAGACTTTGCCACTCATTCACCGTAGATGGACATTTTGGGTACAAAAGAACAACTAGGAGAGTAGCAGAATGTGGAATTTATCAGCCCAACATGTTAAAACATACCCGAGAGTTCATTCTAGCATGTGATAGTTGCTAAAATATAGGCAACATCTAATTCAAAAATGAGATAACCCATGTTTTCTCAATGCCGGTTGAGATCTTTGATGTGTGGGGGGTGGATTTCATGGGCCCTTTCCCCATGTCCCATGGAAATTATTATGTCCTAGTGGTGGTGGATTATATGTCGAAATGGGTCGAGGCCAAAGCCACAAAGAACAATGATGCATCAACCGTTACGAGTTTCCTCAAGTCCAACATTTTCTCATGGTTTGGTACACCCCGAACCATAATTAGTGATAGAGTTACTCACTTTAATAATAAAATCATGGAAGCCTTTCTTAAAAGATATGATGTGACCCATAAGACATCTACGCTTACCACCGACAAACAAATGGTCAAGCAGAAATATCCAACCGGGAAATCAAGAACATTATTGAAAAGACAGTAAATCCGTATAGAAAGGATTTGAGTGATAGGTTGGATGATGGGCTTTGGGCATATCGAACTGCATAGAAAACCCCCATAGGCATGTAACCTTTTCGGATTCTCTATGGTAAGAGATGCCACCTCCCGGTGGAGCTCGAGTTCAAACATATTGGACCGTCAAAAGCTTGAATATGAACTTGGATGAAGCTGGGAAGCGTAGGCAGTTGCAACTCCAAGAACTTGAAGAATTTAGGCACAACTCCTATGACACCGTACTAATTTACAAGGAAAAGACAAAAGCGCAACATGATAAAAATATAGTGAAAAATAAAAATTTTGTGGGACAAAAAGTCCTTCTACATCAATCTTGGTTACATATTTTTCCAGGTAAATTGCGGTCAAGGTGGGGAGGTCCTTATGTGTGACCATATTTTATGAACAAGGAACCATAGAGATAAAGGATGAAGAGAATGACATGAAGTGGTTAGTAAATGGGAAAAGGTTGGAACCTTATTTAGAATGGGGGAGTTTTGGGATGGATAAGGAGGGCAATCCCCTCCTTGAGGAGCGATTCTAAGAATGAACTCTCCTATTACAAATAAGTCCTGAAGACGACAATAAAGAAACAATATTTTCATTTTTGAATTAGTAGATTTTGATATTTTTGTGATAATTGGAAGTGCTTGATGTTATTTTTGAGGATGATGGTTATCAAATGCTTGTATGAAACAATGCTACTCTTGGTTTTCTTGTCTTTGCATGAATCCTCATGATGATTTTCAAGACAATAAATAGAGACGATTCTTTGATATCTTCAATCTCCTTTTCTACCTTGGTCACACGCATTGGGGACAATGCGTGAATTAAGTATATGCGTGTGTGTGGGGGGGGGGGAGGGGGGTAGTGGATTTGTGAGGTCACTTTTTTGGTAGTTGTTCCGAGGGGCATTCTTGTGACAGAGTAGTGAAACACTTTGGAGTTTTCATCTTGGGATTCCTTTGTGTTTTTGGTGTTACATTAATTATTGTTTTTTATGGTTAGGGGAAGGTGGTAGAATCTTTGTTGGTGTGATCATTAGGTGGTTACCACTTTGTTGGGGAATGTTTTGGGTTGAACACTTTTGTGGTGTAACATTTTCTTTTTCACTATATTTTTGTAGTATGAAGCCCAACTTTGGAACATTTTGTGATACACAAAAAAAATTTGAAAATTTTGAAAAAATGAAAAATATATATACCCGACTAAGTTGGAAATCCGAAAGGGCAACTTAGGCAAAAATGGGAAGAAGGCCAGTTAGGTTGAAAGGCCTAGGTAAAAATTAGAGGCTAGGCCCGACTAGAGTGGAAAACCTAGGTAAAAATGGGAGGCTGTGTGGAAAAAAAAGTGAGATGGTGAGCTCAACATGTGTGAATTCTAGGATGAAAACCTTGAAGGATTCCTAGGGAAAATGAGAGAAATTGAGAGAAAATGGAAACTAAGTTGAGGATTCTTCAGCATTTTCCTTGGTTTTGGCTAATTTGAGAATATCAAGTTATCCTTTGCTACAACCGAGTTGAGGATCTTGTGGATTATCCTTGGTGGTTTTTCAACAACTCTTGGATTGCTTTTGGGGGACTATCCGGGGGATTAAGCTAGTTCAACACTTATCTTTTGTACTTAACTTTTTCTTCACAATATTTTGAGATGGTTAGGTTACTTTATCAACTTTGGGGAGTGTGAGAGTTGTGAGATTCTTACTTCTTTGGGGGGAACTAGGGTATCTTGAGAGTAAGTTGAATGTATTGGATAACTTCTCTTTGAATGCTACATTTCTCTTAGATTATTTCTCGTTTTTGTTTAATCGAGGACGAGTAAAGTTTTAAGTACGGGGGAATTGATGTACACCATTATGCATGCGTTAGCCAATGTATTTAATATATTTATTATCATATTTTATTTGGTTGATTTCTAGTTTTAGTTAGGTTTGCACGACAAAGGGTTTAGACGACCATTATTGAGTTTCTTGTCCAAATCCCGAGTTTTGTAGACTTAAATGAAGATAATGAACACTTTATATTCCAGGCACCTATATCTTCCTCTTTGATATCATTAGTAGGTTGCTCGTAAGTGCTTTTTCATTATCTTTTGTAGAAGGCCATCTGTGAGGGTGGTAGTGGATATTTGAAGGTCATTCGCTAGGATGATATAAGATATCAAAGGCCATTAACAAGGATGGTATTAGAGTGAAGGCCACATACTCCAAAGCATGGTAGTAGATGGAATTGGGACCAAAAAAGGTGGATTCGAAGTTCAAGAAGACCAAGGGAGAAATAGAGGGATCATTGTTCGAGGTTTGAAAAATCCAAGAATAATCAGACCTTGAAGATGTCACCATTAGATTATCTTTCTCGAGCACTATAAAATCGACTACAAAAACTCCCAAATTGGACCAACGGTTAACCCGTAGCGGAGAAAAGAAGTTAGCCAAGTGAACCATCCCAGGGCGGCACGGACCGCACAACCCCAGCACGAGGCTAAAGCTAGAATGTCATGTATCACTTGTCACGGACCCTGTCAGGGAGCCTTGGCACATCTCGTACCATATTACATGGACCGTGTCAATTTCTAGCACGAGCGGTCTTCTTTGCGGCTGGCCGTGAACACCATGTCACATTTTCACTCCAAAAATTGGCTAAGTATGAGAGTGTGGAACTTTCCATTTTACACGGCTTACGCCATTTCAATTCAAAAATGCCAATACCAGTCCACAGGGTGTGAAGAATGAGGAAGAACACACCGAGGTACTGAGCAAAACATGGTTCCAGCCGATGGGGTGGCCCAAATGATGTGGGACGAGCCGTCCGATAGCCCGCGCCGGTTTACATGGGCCACGCCGGAATGAGGGGGAACGATCTGTGACAAGATCAGTGGCCTATGCCAGCATGATCGACACGACCCGTATCACGAGCAACCTCCCGTGCTAGTTGCGGCTGCTATGGTTTTTGGCCTTTTTTGGCCTTATTTTTAGGTCTAATTTCATACTACTATATATATGGACCTTTGTTTACTTGGGTTGAAGGTTATGCTTAGTTTTAGATCTTAAGAGTAGGTTAGAGAGAAAACACTCTTCCTTCTCTCTAGGTTTTTTTCATCTTTTTATTTTTCTTTTTCCCTAAGATGTTGAATCCAATGAAATAATTAGGATCAATGCTTAGGGAGTAAGGGATCTTACTTGAGGATAATATTTGTATTCATGTGTTAATGTTTATTTTGTGAGATTTCTAGAACTACCTATTTCAATGTTTTTTGTGATTGTTATGTTGGTTTGTTCTTAATATTCTCTTGTGAAATCCATAATTGTCACACCTTGTTGGCACACAACTAAGTCTACTTTCATGTTGGTGAACTATTGCTACTCCCCAGTAAAGGAAACCTAGATCCGCTTGGGGTGACGATAGTCCGGAACTGGGCGTGTGCACGAAGCTTACCGTTGTTAATCATCACGATCGACCATGTTCTAATTAGCTGACTCAAGAGATCCGAAGGGTTGCGGGTAGAGATAGATTAGGTAGAAAACTAGGATTATCTTGTTGATCTTACGACCATCGATAAGCTAGCTACTTCCCTTGCCTTTGTAGGCCAAATGATAGTTCGTTCGTGGTGTTCAACCTAAGACTTACTTGAACGGGGGAGAATCAGACCTCCACAATGATCCATATATTTTGTTTCACTCTCCTAGTTGCGGAGGCAAGGTTGATGGAAGATTTTATACGTGCGTCTCTATATGAAAGATAGGGGGAAGTTTCACCATTGTCCGCACCATGTGTCACACACACACACACACACTATAATAGGGTTTAGTTCTTGTATTTGATGAAATCGATGATCAAAATGACATTGTCCATGTTACACAAATATTCCCCGAGTGTTAGTTTATATTGTTAATTCTTGTGATCAATTGAATGCTAGTAGTGATTAGTACGAACTCCCCCAATAACTATTTATTCCTAACACGTGGTCAGATTGACGACCTGACCGCTGTTGTTATTAGTTGATTATTAGATTCCTAACATTTCTAATGAAGACCTCGGTACTTGCCAGTATCTACCATTCTTGGTAGTATAGTAGTAGGAATGAGAGAAATATAAATTTCATCTTTGACGGTCCCATCTCATCTTAGTTGATCTCCAGTGGAAAGTTTATTTACTAGAGATGTTGGGAGTGAGAAGGTCAATCAATCATAGATTTTTTCACCAATTTACCACCCAAAATAATAGGTATTGAAACATGCCAGGGCAATCACATTTCTTAGGAAAATTTCTTTGATTTAGAGTAAAAACTCCCCTAATTTCAGTTTTCCTATCTTCTTAAGTGGTTTATTTCTCTTTTTAGTGCATGCGGCTTTCAAGAATTTAGTATATGATGACACATAATCAATTAAGCCTTAGAGTGGAGCGCTAACCTCAACCTTCTCAAATATTTCTCGGATGTGCTCTTCATTGGTTTCCACCTTCGGCTCTCCCCTAAGTGCACTTGGGAGAGGTGGCAGAAGATTAAATCTTGCCTCAAGTGTTGGAAGTCCCTTGATGGGTTTTTCCACAACCAATTTTTACTCTTCCAAGTTGGTTTTGTTGATTTTACATGACCAAGTCATCCTCTTGTAGGATTTCCTTATCGAGCTCACGCACCTCCTTCCAGCTTTTTAGTTTGAAAGCGCTCACATTCCTCGGATTGATCTATGGTTTGGAAGAAAGTTTTCCAAACTTTGGATTCAAGTCGGCTTACCGAGGTGATAAGTTTCCCAACTTGAATCTCAAGATTATTGATGCTCGAAAATGCTCTAGTCTCAAGATCTTCATTCTCTCGCCTTGTGCGCTTCGTAAAGACATTATGTTTCTTAGCCAATTGAGAGATTGCTTCAAGGATTTCCTCTTGGTCTGATTTGTAGATTGAGGCATTGTTGTTGGAAGACCATTTTCCCCTCGGATAGGGTTGAGGTTATACTTGTCTGCCTCGGTGATACCCTTGAATTTGGTTCTCCTTGCACCTACGGAAGTTGGGGTGATCACGGTACCTAGGGTTAAAGGTGTTTGAATAGGGATCTTGCTTTTTTGCTTCCTTGGTTCTCCTAGAATCCCTGTTCATGTCCCCTAGAAAATTGTGGCCTATTTCCACCATTGTTGAAATCCAACGCCTTAACTTCCTCCATATCTTCCACCACTTGCGAGCAAACATCAGTGTGTTGATAAAGGCTATAAATTCAGCACACGTTTTCTTGTTGAACTCCCCTTTTCATGAATTCTTTCATCATGGAGGTAAGAGCTTAGACTTGCTCCTCCAACTTAAGGGGTTTAGATGTTTCATCTATGGGCTTCACCCTATACCTTGTTCCAATCTGCCTTGTACCGTTTGCCATCTCTTTGAAGAGTGTCACTGCCTCCCTTATCCTCTTGTTGGCAACTGAACCATTGCAAGTGTTGTTAACCACACACATGTCACCATCACAAAACCCTTCAAATAAATAGTAAACTAGATCTCCCTCTTTTTATGGATGATACGAACAACTCACCAACAATCTCTCGAACCGTTCCCAATTCTCGTAAAGGGAATCATTAGCAAACTAAGAGATATTGGAAAGTTTATTTTTCAATCCTGCAACCTTCAAAGCTGGGAAATATTTCTCAAGAAATCTGCACTTCATATCCATGCAAGAAGTGATGCAACCGGGCGAGAGATAGTACAACCAAGATTTGACCGAATCCCATAATGAGAATGGAAATGCCCTCAAAATTTATCTTCCTCCAAGACTCCTGGGAGGTCGTCGCCGTACCTCTCAAAGATACTGTTTTTATGCCCTTTTTGCTTGCTAACTACAATTAAGTAGATAGTGGTAAGTCGGGGTCGTCCACATAGACAGGGGATATTCCCAAGTGTTTGCTCATACGATGCTAAATACTACTCTAGATATATAGATATACATACATATAAAAGCACATAAAGATAGGATTTTTTTGTTTGGATTTTTCCTAAGTTATGAATTTAAAAGCAAGTTACAGAGTCTTGGGCATATAACCTATTACACCTTTACTACTTGTTGTGCAGATAAATCTTCCATTCTCCTTTGATAGTACTTTACAAGAGTGAATTCGACATCTCTTGCTAAACCTCACTAATGATCCCTTTAGTCGTTCAATGCCTAAAGGTATCCCATTAATGGCATTAAATTCAAAGAATCAATAAGCTTCACAACACCTATAAACACTACACCGTGTCTAAGGATTGAACCAATTCATGCATTTACACAAGATTAGTCAAAAACATTCAACGCTCATTAACTTCTCTCATTTCCTACACAAATAAACATGACGAAGAATTCTACATCCCCACATTTACCTAGCATTCATCAAATCACCAACAACATTAGAAGCCCGAAATCATGCTTTTGGATTTCATATCAAAGAGGGGAGAATTTGCTAATTTCTCCAAACCCTAACACATAATCATACAA
>JAULKM010072404.1:0-27892 GCA_032355605.1 Rubia tinctorum
AACAGGTATATATGCACCAGTATGTCAATGCTGAACAGGAGTGGAGCTAGACATTTTTATTTGGTGGGTCACAATTTAATTTGATGTATCTATCTCTGAAGATTGTGTTAAAATTTTGAGAAATTTTAGAATTTGGGGGAATGCAATAGAAATAATGGAAAAAGAAATAGGTCAATAATAAAAAATCATATATTGATTAAAAAATTTTAAATATTTTTTAATGTTTTTTAGAAGGAAAATAAAAGGTAGGGCAGTTGCACTATCTTACACAATGCTGGATCCCCCTCTGGTGTTAGGAGAGCAATACCGGTGCTAGAATTTCATAGGCATCGATAATCTAGCAAGTGAACCAAAATACTAGTGCCTATGAATAAATCCAGCATCGGTTCATTGAATACCGGTACTAGATACCGGTGTCTTTGATGAAAAAAATGTCTGAATTTAATATTTTTCTGCACCAATTTTGGCTGAATGACATATACATGTGCTAATGCCGATATCTATGACCAAAATAGTAATTTTGGCGGAGAAAATTTTGATTGAAAAATAGCTAGCACCAGTATAGATTATAATGCACCGGTGCAAGGAGTCCATTTAAATTTAAAAAATGCTTTAAAACAACCCCACATAATTATGTTATAATTGCATAGACAGTGGAATGTTGACGAATGGTTATCGATGCTTGATATATAGAAAAATTTTCAACATTAACAAGTTAGAATATGAAAGAAAAAGGTTTTGAAAAAAGGTTTATGGTATGAACTACTCTAAAACATGTACTACCGTTTTTTAACATTTCACTAAAAAATCATTTATTTAATATTTTTATATTTAGGCAGAAATAATAAAAAATAACGTATTTTGAATCAATGGATAACAGTGTAACACAATTTTGAACCATAGTATATTTCCAAGATTGTGTAGAAGTAATCAATGTTGACTTTTGAGACCCCTTCGTTCACTCATATATGTCCAAACCGCAAAATTCCAATCACATATTATTGAATTGCATTTTGGTGTCGTCAATTTCGTGATTCAACAATTCCAACTTTCTTGGAGTGACCTAACTGCAAAAAGTAAAAACTTCAACTCCAAATTGAAATCCGCTCGAATGTAATGCTAACTTAAACACCTCCATTGTATTTTCCAAGTCCATAGTGGAATATTTATCAATAACTGGGTACAAGAACATATCCGTAATTCTTTCCGATTTCCCTTTCTTACTTCTAAATAATCAACTTTAAGACACTTAAGAACATGTCGAGCGATTTCCAACTATTCACCAAAAAATTCATTTATTTAATATTTCTATATTTAGGCAAGAGTAACAAAAATAATATATTTTGGAGCAATGGATAATGGGGTAACACAATTTTGGGCCACGGTGTAATTTTCCAAGATTGTGTATAAGTAATTAATACTATAAATTTAAATGTGAATATGGGTAATATTTAAGAAAAAAATAAACTGAAAAATGAAGGAAATTAAATATTCAGTTATGTGTATATATATAATGGAGAAATTAAAATTAAATAGCAATGAAATTATACTCCTAGAGCATTTAAAAATTCTAAATTAATTTAAATGAGCCAAAAGTTTAATGGACCCATTGAGATTTGATTGACCTAGGTTCATATTTAGGCCCGTCAGAATTAGGTTTTGGGTTGAATTCGAGTCGAGTCGGGTTTGGGGTTGGATACAAATTATCAGGTTAGAGTCGGGTTTTGGGTTGAGTTTGGGTTGAGTCGGGTTTGAGTTTGGGTTAATATTTTGCGGGTCAGGAACAAGTTCGGGTTGAATTCGATTAAGTCAGTCCGAGCCGGATCAGAAATTCGGGATTGACAACTCTATTAGCATTTCTATTTTGGACATTCCACAAACTTTGTCAAATTGGAGAGGTTTATAAGACTAAGTTTATCAACAATCGAGGTAATGAGGTTGTTGATGTGGCATAAATAAAATATTGAAGAAGAAACTTTAAGCTTCCAACCCGTAAGAATGGGGATGAAATATGCTTCTCCACTTTTTGTGGGTTTTGGTAGGTTAAGAGGTAAGGGTGTTGCACATGTCACACCCTTATTTGTTGATTTTGAATTATTTATTTAATAATTAAGTTATATATTTAATTATTTTATTAAAAAATTATTTATGGATTGTATATGGTTTATTTTACAATTTTTTTTATTTTTTCCATAATATTAAAATTTTATTTTTATTCTTGCTTTATAGTTAATGTTTATAAAGTGTGTATTTATAATTTAATGAATGTTTCTTCCTTTTAGATTCAACATTAATTATTGTGATTTTATTACATTTATACTTTTTAAATTATATTATTTAAAATATCATTTGTGTAATAGTTTTGAGTTGTTCCATAAATTATTTTATATAAATATTAATAACATTATAGTTAATAATAATATATATTATAGCGTAAAAGATATACTACTTCCATCACAAAATTATTGGACTATTTAATTTTTCAAAATCAAACTTGGTAAATATTGACCCTAAATATAAATTGATATATGCATAATAAAAATATCATGTGAGATATTGATATATTCATCTTAACATCTATTTTTAAATATCAATTTTTTATGCAAAAATATTATATGTAGTTAGAGATATTGACGGTCAAATATTATCATTGAAACTGTGAAAATGTAAATGTACCAATAATTATGGAACGGAGAGAATATATAATAAAGATAAATAATAAAATAAGTTGATGCAATAGGGTTGAGTTGAGTTGAGTTGGTGATAAACTGTTTGAAATGAAATCGGTTGATTGTACGGTGGATGTATACGTGGATGAGAGAGAAATTGTTTATTAATAAAGTTTGGTTGGGTTGAGTACCGCATAAAGATGGTCTAACCGAACCGGAGCAGCCCCCCAAGTTGCAGTTCCGCGCTCAAAATCTGATTCAAAGATTTCATCACGTGTGTGTACAATGTCACAGCCGATCCCGGTGAACATCCTGTCCGACGACGAGGAGGATGAGGATAGGGCTACGTCAATTCTGCAACCCCCAAACGATCCCGTTTGCATCGACCTCTGCACCCCATCCTCACTATTGTCCAAGAAGAAAAAACCACGGTTATCTGACTCCTCCGATGGGAACCATGATTTTCCAGTGTTCGTTATCGATGATGATGTCACCCCTAGACCCACTGCCGCAGACTCGGTTGAAGGCACCTCGCTTGTTAAATGCTCCTACGCTTCTTTGGGTGAGTTTTATCGTGAGGGTTCTTTATCTGCTGCTTAATTCTTTTGGGCTTTAATGTGATTTATGATACTCGATGATTTTATTTTTTTGAACTTTATTTCTATTATTCAGATTCTGATGTTTTAGGTTGTGATCAGATGGTAGTCAAGTTAGTTCGAGCTTTGTATTTGTTGTGTTTTTGACACATATAATGAACTGTTCTATTTTGCAGGTGCCAGCTCGACACCATGTATTATTGGTGAGACGCCGGTGTCAGAATTCTCTAAACATGGCAAACGGCAGCATGACATTTCTTGTTTTCAACCAACAATGCTTGATTGCTCGTCTCCAGGTGAGACCAACATTTGCCAATTCTTTCTAAGCTGTGAATTGCAAGTTCGTTCTATGAATGAATTTTTATTACCATATTTTGCAATTCACTTCATCCCGGAGTTGTTTTTATTTACCCTATTAGTATTGTGAAATGTACCATTCATTCATACGAAGGTCAGTGAATCTAGTGTCTGAAAAGATCATGGACTTCTATCTTAAAACCAAATGGTGATAAGTGCAGTGACCCAGAATTTATGTCAAGTCATTTTTCGTTTAAAGTAGCGATGTGGTACAAGTTTAATTTCAACAGATTCAGCATTGCTACTTCTGAAGGATCACTGAGCTGTGTGACAATCTGATTTTTCCACTTCTCCTTTTCATTTTAAACAACTTATCTATCTGCTACCATTGTCTTCAAGCATTCCTTCCATGCAGGGGTTTGCTCTTGTTTATTCTCAGCTCATTTATCTGAAATCTAGCGCCTCTGATACAGTATCTGGGGTTTGGCAATAAGCAATATCTTTGTATGGTGTATTTTTTTAGTCTAGATATGATCAGATTAAGACATCCATACCTCAATAGTTTAGAATGAGGCATCTTGTAGGGATGCATGTATTAACCCAATATAGAATTGTATTTTAATGACTGACCACTTTATTAGGACAATTGATTGCTAAATATTAGATAGAAATCAAAATTGGATTGAACAGTAGAAAATATTCTTGTGTAGGTGACAGCTCGACACCATCTATTGTTGGTGAGACACCTGTATCAGAATTGCCAAAACTGGAAGTTCCAATGAACAGATGTGAACGTACCGTTTCTTCCATTTCACCACTAATATGCGATGGCTTATCTCCAGGTGAGCAGTTTTTGCCAATTTTGCTTAGCGGTACATCACAAATCTATTTTCTTGAACAAATTTCTAATTTTTAAATTCGGGTTGAAGTTCTGTGATTAGGATTATCTTCCTTCTTTTTGTTAATTTTGTCCTGACTTAAAACATCTAGTTTGTTATATCATTGTCGTTAGCGATTCATTTTATGCTGAAGTTTTATCATTCTTTATCCTATTAGAATTATGGAATGCACTACTTACATTCATGAAGATCAATGATTCTGTGTGGCTACTCCCAAAGGAGTACTGAGTTGTGATACGTGGTTTTGTTACTTTCCATTCCACTAGACTGCACTACAAATTTCTGTTGAAGTGCTGTGATCAGGATTAGCTTCCTTCTTTTTGTTAATTTTGTCTTGACTTAAAACATCTAGTTTGTTATATCATTGTCTTTAGCTGTTCATTTCATGCTGAAGTTTTATCCTTCTTTACCCTATTAGAATTATGGAATGCACTACTTATATTCATGAAGAACAATGATTCCTCGTGGCTACTCCAGAAAGAGTACTGAGTTGTGATACGTGATTTTGTAACTTTCCATTCCACTAGAAAGGACTTATCTATCTGTTACAATTGTCTTTTGTTGTACACTTACTCTGCTAACGGTAAAAACCCAAACCACATGTCTTCTAGCATGCAATTTTAGGTAGAAAATCTTAAACTTTGTTGCAAGCTCTATCTTACCTATGACCTCAGAGTACTTTCAGAAAACTATGTCTACTTTTTACTTCGTCAAGACATGCTTTTGAAATTCGGTCAATCTGTTAGAGTCTTAGAAATTACTTCATGACTAAGTTACTCAACTCCAAAGAAGTTGAATCAGTTGAAATAAAGGGCCACATGTTTCCAGGAGAGTTCTTTCTTCTCCAGTTCTACTTTATAATGCAAGTTAGTCCTATCCATGAAAGCTAAAATTAAGTTTTTTTCCGCAAGCTAAAAACACGGATGATTACTGGATGGATATGAAAATATGTGCGGCTATGATGTGAAGTAACTGCAATATGAGTCAGTTGAAATGTGGGATGAAACTATTTTCATTTTTCAGTACGCTTGCTCCTAAGTCTGCATGTCTACTTTTTATTTACAAAAGTGTTGTTGGATTAGTTGCTTGTCATCTGTTCAAGGTCTTGAAAAATATGTTGATTTGGATTTCAGAGTAAAAGGTCAAGGGGACACAAGTTCCTGGTTGAATTTCCCTGTATCTTAGCTTGTTCCATGTCTCCATCAAACTTACTGATATGTTCTCAGCGCTTTTTTTTTTCTTTCTGAAATTTCAGACAGATTGATATATTTGGGATCTGACAGTGAGTCTGACAGAGGATTGGAGAGTCAGGAACCTGCAGAAGCAGAAAGTTCTCATTCACATCTCACAGAAACATTGAGATTTAGTTCTAGATTTTCCGAGTCAACAGGTTGTTTGGGTGAGTGGTTATTCTTTAATTAACTTTTTTTGTGGATATAATATCAAAATTAGATAAGTTGATGTGTCACTGACCTTCTGAAGGTCACTTATGTCTACTACCTCTCTAAATGAGAAAAAATGTTTTCTGTAGAAGAGATTAATCAACTGAACAAGCCAAGATTAAGTTATTCTCTTCCGAATTTAGCAGAAAACCATTTATCTCAGGTATGTGTGCTTGCAGATGGAGAGTTTTCCTTTCGATATTTTAATAGAGGACCTCTTTTTTATTCTTCTAAAGATCCTTCTTTCTTTTATAATAACGGAATTTCTAAATTGTCCGACTCTGACCTGTTAAATTTTGTGATCACGTATTCACATTGCATTCAAAAGCATATCAACTGTTGTTCTTAATTAGTAGTAAGGTAAACCGTAAACGTGTGAATTCATATGGCATTGTTGACTTTTGAAGAATTATCTATCCTAAGCTTCTTTTAGGTTGAATCAAATGGTCACGGACTGTTTCAGAATATCAAGATTGGGGATTTTACTTGGCAAACTGTGTTAATAAAATTAATATCTAAAAACAGGGCTGTCTACGGAGGATGAAAGATAACTCATAGTTCTAGCAATACTCTTAACCTGGCAAAGCCGGAGAATGTAGTAAAATCTAAGATGCTTCTGGAGTTTAATGAAGTTGAACTGGCCAGAATTCTAGTGGTAAAAATTGTGCTCCTTCCCTTTTTATAAACTGACTTGGTTGATCAAAATCTTTTATAATATTCTGCAACAGCTAAGAAAATAAAATGGACTGTTTACTACTCCTTTCTTCCCACGAGATGGTCTTCACTTTCCATTTTCGGTTGTTAGCTTGAATGATGTAAACAGTGCACAGGCATTCAGTTTCTTTCTTGGATTACTCATTAAAAGCAAAATATATAAATTTTTTATCAAGTACTTCCATCATTCTTTGCTAATTGTGCCATTTTTTGTATATTTTTAAAATGCGACTGACAATTCTGATGGTGAGATGAAGTTGGATTTTTCTGATACTTCCTCAGTCCCAGAGAAAGGTTCCTATTTGTCAACTTTTTCAAATCATGTTTGACCATTGATAATTTAAGTCACATATGCAAATGGTGTATAGAAAATTGATATTTAGAAAATAGATATTGCATTGAATCTAACAATATTTCACATGATAATGTTATTAATTACTTACTTGAGGAAATTGACCAAAAACTGGGAAGCTTTCTCTGGGATAGAGGTAGTAGCTTTTTAAATTAAACTCTTAGATGCTTTCAAGATTAATATAACCTACTTAGAGTGGAAGACGAAAAAACTGTAAATTGTCTGAGGTCTATAAATTTTAAAAAGGCCCTTGTTTCAAGAAGTTGAAAATGCAAATAAACTTTTATGCTTTACTTCTACTTCCTTTGACATCTTTACTTTGCCTTTTGTTTTCCCTATACGATTCTGCAAATTAATTCATTATGTGCTTTGTTCAATCATCGACCTTGTTTTTGGCTGTTAGTTTTGTTTCATGAAATTCTGTCCAGGTACATAGTTTTTCTGATGCTGAATGTGAGGTATCATTGAATATGGATAAAGTTTCTGAGCTAAAATGTAAACCGAAAGATAAAATAATTTCAAAAAGCCATGTAGATGGTTCAGTAGCAGATCAGAGGATGTTAAAGGAAGAGAGACTGCTCATGAAAGAGGACAAGATATCACAGAAAGAAGTACGTATCTTTTAGCATCACAATTTGGTTAAAATATTAGTTCCTCAAATTTGTCTGATCAGTAGCAATGTACAGCAAGAGAAATTGAACAAAGCAATAAAAAAAGCTGAAGCTTTAGAGTTGAAAAAAGTAAGTGATATGCTGCCTAACTTCGAATTGTATTCTAGTGAATTTTGGTGAGCTTTCTTACTGAGTTTTAATCTACAGAAAGAGAAATTGAAAAAAGCAGCTGAAAAAGCTGAAGCTGCAGAGCTGAGAAAACTACAAAGGGAAAAGCAGAAATGGGAAAAAGGAAAGTTTGCCCAAAAATCCATTGTGGCTCATATAGACAATAAAGTCGTTGAAATTGGGTCGGTTGGAGGTACAGTGCATACTCATATTTCAACTACTTTCACATCTTCATTCGACTTCTATTTATATTCCGAGAAGACAATGGAAATTGCTTTAATTTTTTAGGACTGTTGCTTACAAGATTTGGGGAAAAAGGTCTTTCATTCCATGTAGCTTCAAATCCTATCGAAAGATCTATTGTATGGTCAATGAGCACACCTGAAGAATTGTCACAGGTAACAGACATTTCTGATTTTCCCCCCTTTTCTATTACCTCGTTTATGGCTTGTGCAGTAGATTTAATAGTGAGGGAAAAATGACTAACCACATTTTTGGTTTGCAAAGTTTTTTTCTCATCAAATCACCTAATAAGCTTTTTAAAGTGGGGTCAAGTCACCTTGTTGGCTCCTATAGTCAGCATTCTGCTATAATTTGGTCCCTAAAGTTGAATTTGTTTGAATTTGGTCAGTAAGTTTTAAGGGGCTCTTTGATTTATATTTGTCATTTGGAATAATTATGAGATTGATTCAGGAAGGCGTCAATCACACTGAGAATTAAAATAATATAGATTCAGACATGTTCCCACCCTTTTTTGGGGTCTCTAAGATACCATATCTCGTGGCTTTTGAAATCTCAAGGTGGATTGGTTTAATTCTTGGGAGGTGACTGATTTACAAACATGTTAGAATCTGCTTCTTTACGAGCTGTCAATTTGCTTTTCCCATTCTGAAATATTTTCATCAGTCAAATATTAGGAAAGGTGAATAAGACATTGCTCGTATCATTGTTATGTTGCGAACTTCATTGGAATGTCTGCTTTGCTTGGATTTTTGGTTTGTTTCTGCCTTTTGTCACCAAACACCTGGTATCATTAACATGCTATTACTGCCTTAGCTTTTCTAATCTCATTGTTATATTAGCAAGCTGACATGCTCCGAGTTTTTACATGGACTGCTTCCTTTCATATTCTTATTGTGTGTTGAATTAAGCTATACATGAAATATTTTGACCTCATACCATGCTGCAGATTTCATCCACTCAAGATGTGCGATATGTGTTACTTGTATATGGTGCTGAAGAGTTTTGCAATGCTATCCAGTCTGGAACACTTTTTAATCAAGTTCCCAAGGTCCAGCATCAATATCCAAATTATAAAATTTGTTTTCTTGTGAGTAGGCTGATGGCGTATATCAATAGAAGGTATATAATTAGTCTCTGTTTCTGTTGCCTTTCGCTCTTCACAAAAGATATATTGTGTTATAAATGCTTGCATTATAGTTTCTCATTTTATCTTCTTTAGTGTCTCTTCCTGATAGTCCACCGCTGCCCAGATATCTTTTATATACTTTTGATGTTTATTTAAACATTTGTTATCCTGTATATGAATGGTGGTATCCTTGATGAGATGGACAAAACCTTGTAGAAGTATTATGGAGTACCTACTTTTCATGATCGAAATAGAAATGGTATAAGCTGCTGCTCAGGGTTATGGGTTTAGCTTTAGTGGTTCTTTTCAGTTCATTTTCACTGTTGCTTCCACTCTCTGTCTCTCTCTCACACACACACACTGACACACACACTGACACACACACTGACACACACAGAGGTGATCTGTCATTCTATCCTGTGTACGCTAGCTTTTAGTATGGAACAAATGAGGTAACAATTTCAGACAGTCATTCTATTGGATAAGATGAATGCAGTAGAAGACAAATGAGGAATAGAAAAGTTCAGGTCATGTTACTCACTCAGCGGCTCCACTTCAGTATACATAGTTGTAGACGTTTATGCTTCTCCTAGTTTGAATAACTCAAAAAATTCTGTAAAGTTTTACTGGTCATGAAATCACATGGTCATACATACGTACACATATACAAACAAACACGCCCCCACACATGCACACACACACACACACACTGGAACAGATGCAAACAACTTTAATTCTCCAAACACTTGTGTTCACAACAACTTGGTAGAACAATTACACTTTACTTATTACTTATATTTCATTTTCTGAGCATTCGGCCAGAGATTAAACGCGGGTATGACCATGTAGATACAGATGATGGTGGAATTGTAATTTAATATGTGACAAGATCGTATAATCACCCTGTTGTTTACTTGTGTCACAGGCAAAGCTATTGCTTGCAATCATTATTAAAGTGGTGCTAAAATTGTTTGCCATGTATCAACTTATGGTTCGGCTTAGTTCTGTCTTTTATTATTGGAAATATTGTGAATATACCTTTCCTCTTGGCAACTCTTGTGCATAATCTCCTTCATGATGCTGCTTTGGTAGGGAACAAGCTTATTATAAAAATCCTGACAAATATGAAGGTTGGAAGCGCCCACCAATAGAGGAGGTCACTATATTCTTCAGAATCATTATACTCCCTCCGTCCCACTATAAATTGCTTAATTATTTTTTCATGATTATCAATGAGCATGTTTGACCGTAAATATTACTAGTTACCTATAATGATGTTGCACAAAAAATTAATATTTATAAAATAGATGTTAATGAATCTAACAATATCTCACATGATATTTTTATTATATATAGATTAAATTATATATACGGCTAAAGTTTACAAATTTTGGCTCCCAAAAAGCAATTAAGCAATTTAAAATAGGACGGAGGGAGTATGTGGTATTAGTTTTGAAATACATTTTATGAAAACTCATGCTAATAATTTTCCTTTGATTCTTTTGTCATTTAATTTGCAGGTTTTAGCAAATTTAACCACTCACTATGTTGGGGTGCATTCTAGACTCTGTGCTGATGAAGCTGAATTAGCTGAGCATGTAGCCAGTTTGACTTTGAGCCTTGCTTCTTGTCAATATAGGTTTGAAATAGTTGTTTTTGTCTCAAGTTTGATTGTTTATAGAATTAATGTTAATATTGATTCATGAAGTATTAAGTTTCATCACTTCATGAGGAGACCAAATGATTATTTTGTGCATTTACAGCGTGTTCGAGTTTTCTAGATAAACTACCTCATGTTCAGACTTCTTTGCTCATCTCCTGCCATCTATGTCAAATACAACTTCTGTAGATTTGAATGGCTGTTTGGTAGAAATATTGGTTATTTTGCCTCCTTGGATTTTCTCTCTCTAATTATTGTGCCTCTTATTTCAGAAAGAAGTTGACTCCATTATCAGTCAATGCAAATGGCGCTCTTGTACCCAAGGAGTGTGCAGACAGAAATCTCATCAAAAAGGACATGTGGTTAGTTGATTTGAAGTATTGTTGAAAGTTCCTGACTGCAGTTTTTGTCAGTCAGCATTTCATAATTAACATCTGTTTTTATATTATACAGTTCTGCAATAGTTATGAATCTTTTGATGCATGCTAGTACTTTCACTTGGCTGATGAGATTCTGCATATGTGTGAATGTACACTGAAATTGCATTTATGTTTTGTGTACAAACATTGGCTTGGTTGGATGATGGAGTTCTTGTGCAACAAAGATTGAGGCACCTAATGATGGAACCAACCAGTGAAGCATTTAGCTTGTGCTATTTGAATGCATTATATGTAGATTTATTTTTTGAAGTAATTTTGGTGCATGATGCAGGCTGACATGATGACATCCCAGTATTACAATGAAATAGTGACTGAATTTTGAATGTGCAAAAATAGAAGACAAGACAGAAAATGAAAATAAATAGGAGTCCTGAGATATTTGTAGTGTAAACTGCAAAGTCCCTTGCATTTCTGAGTAGAAGCTGATACCTTGAGATCCAGAGCTTTGTATTTATAATTGAGCATATGCTAGAAATATCTGTTGCCATTATGAATAATTTCTTCAGGCTGTCTTTCTACTTCCTTTCATTGGAAAATTTGTTCTGCTTCAAAAGATTTTGCTCTCAGTATCCTTTTCATTTCTGAACTTTCATAATGAGTCCTTTTTACCACTATGGTTCCATTTCCATACCGTTACAAGTATCATAAGAGTCATCTTCGCCCATGCATTATCCAAGGAAAGACGAGGGTCATACTGGCTTGGGCTGCCAATCACACGAAAGGAAATAATTTATTCAATTAGTCCATTCTTCTTCCTAGTCGATCATTCTTAGATGTTTTTTTCCTGCATGTGGAAAAAGTAATTTGTTGATTCACATTTCACTCTGTAGTTAGGTAACTGACAGCTCACTACCATATCCCTTCCATCTTACTTTCTCATTATTGGTGATCAGTTGAAGCAAATGTTTATTTAATGGCACAAATGCTCCTGCTTGTGTTTGCCCAGTGGAAGTTATTATAATGATGGTTCCTATATGAATAGGTTAATATTAATGTTTAAAACAATAAGAAGTGAGGAAAAACACACACACACACACGCACGCAGTCATTATGACCAAAAAAGGAGACCAGAGAGTAAAAGTGTAAGGAATGTGTAAATATCTTTAAGCTTATGCTACTGAAATAAGTTGCAGCTTTTCATTTGTCCCTATGCATTCTTTGAATTCAGGTTAAAAGCATTAATAGCCATCCCAAAGGTACAACCCCGATTTGCCATTGCAATATCAAAGAAATATCCTACGATGAGATCTCTTCTGAATGTTTACATGGATCCTAGCAAATCGGTGAGTGGCATTAGACATTTTATCTATTTTTCTCAGTTTACAGAGAACTACCTTGAATATTTGTGCTACTTCTGACGTTTCTTTTTACTGTATGCATATTTCCTGCTCTGATACGATTGCAAAACCATAGATTTGTCTAGTCTTGACATTCTGGTTTGAAGATAAATCCAAGTTAATGGCTTAAAATTAACTTACCATTTGCTCTTCTCTGATGTAAGAGAAGTAAAATTCCTTAAATTTCCAGCTTTACAACCTTGCACCGTATTCTTAGTGTGTACAAAGGTTAGCTGTTTTTCAATTTTATATTTCCAGTCACCAGTGTCGACTGTCTAATGATGTTCTTGCATGAGCATCAAACAACCAAGGCTAGTAAGTGGTGCTATTGCACTGTGCAATGAAGGCTTCAAGTGATGTTTCTGTACTGATGACTTTTCTTGCTTCATTTTGGGTGGTCATCAAAGCAAGTTTAGCCTGGTTCATTCATTACATATACTCGCAATCTTTTTCAGAAAAAGAGAGAATAATTTCCCCCTTGAATGTTTTATTTATAATAAATAGTTGGGTGTATAATTCTCAGCTACTTATAAAGGTACCCCCAAAATTTGGGCCTTCAATCTTACAATCTCGCTCCTCTCTAGAGCTTTAAGCACAGCTTGCTCATTAGCCCTTCCAGTTCTGATCTTCCCTGTATTGTATAGGATTTGAAGATTCAAATAAGTGCTAAAACACCAAGTGTAGCCATATTTGAAGATTCCCAAGTGTAGCCTTCAGTCCTAATCACGACCATATGGTCAAATAGTCCCTCCGTCCCAAAAACAAAAAAAGTAATAGAAACACAACTCTTTTTGGGCTGGCTTGAAGTGTGAAAGTTTGGTTGCATGCTTCTTCCACTGTCAAGCTTGGATGAATCTTTTCTGCTCTAATTTGTGGTGCAAGTTTTTGTCAGGTGCATGAGAAAGAATATTTACTGAAGGATCTGCAAACTGAAGGTTTACTTGGAGAAGACAGAAGATTAGGGGGAATATGCTCAAAGAGAATATATAGAGTAATAATGGCACAGTGTGGAACCATGCTTACTGATGATGCTGAGGATGGGGCTGATTTCTTCACTCATCAAACTACTACTACTTCTTAAAAGCCACTGTTTCTGCTTCTGTCCATATGGGAGGTAAATTGTGCATCACTATCAGTAAATATAGACGGGGTTTAGTTTCTTCGTAACTAAGATTTTGCACCCCCACAATGTTACTGCAACTTTTATTCTTCGCTCTCTTACAAGAGAGAATTAAAATAATCTTCATGAATCGTGACTTTAAGCAAGCCTTACTCCTTTCGTGTTCATGTTGACGCACGGGTCGGGGCGGGTCAGTTGTCTCGGCCCAAATTTAAGGTCAAACGGTTTGGATCGGGTCGGGTTGGGTCATAAAATTGACCCATATCGACCCAAAACATGGTAATTTTTTAATATTATTTATTCAATAAAATGAATAAATTTTAAATATATTAATATATAAATAATAAATAAAAATGATTATTTATATTCATAAAATTTAAAATAAGAATATTATATTATATTTAATTATAAATTATTCAATCAATAAAAAATAGAATTATTTTCATTATACTTAAAATACTTTTAATATTTCAATTAAAAGATATAATTTTATTAAAATTTATTTATAAAATTATGATTATATATTTCATATTTTAATCAATATATTATTTATAATTAATAGTAATTTTACAAAATAATTTTTATTTTTATAAATATTTGTGTTCTCACGAATGTTAAACTTGTTTATGAAGTAAATTAATTGTGGATATGTTGAATTAAACTAATTATTTTTCATGATTTTTTTTAATAATAATGCTTTTTCTAGAAAATGGTCAAAAATACAAATGGGTCAAAACGAGTCGATTTGCGTTGATTTAGGTCAAATTTCTACCTGACCGGTTTTGATCTAATCCACTTGAGCCAAATAGGTCATTGAACCAACTCGACCCAAATAGGCTGGGTCAAAATGGGTTGGTTAAGCGATTTCAAACACCCCTACTCCTTTCCATTAAAGATCAAAGTGACAAAAATTTGATACACACCACAAAAATACTGATGATGGAGATTTACCATGTGAAAGTCTTTATGCTGATTTTGAAGTCACAATAAAATCTCAATGGGTGTGGCGTCAGAGTCTTATTCTAGCCCGATCCGGTCAAATCTGAAGCAAACTTACACCACTCAATGCATTTGACTCGGCCCTGTTCAATCAACTCGACTTGAATCGTGTTGAGTAGGGATGACAAAATAGACCCGTAATTCACGGGTCAAACGGATAATTTATTTTATTCGAATGGGTATGGGTAAAATGAGTAATAAGTTAAATTGATATTTGAAAAATATGGATTGAGCGGGTTGAGTTTGTAGTTTCACCGAGGGTTCACCCATATGGGTTGAAATCCACGGATTTACCCATATAAGTTGTTATATAAACATAGATGGGTCACTGTGCGGCGCGAGTTTTACCCATATGAGTTGATATATAAACCCATACGAGTTCATATATGGGTTGAAATCCAAGAGTTTACCCATTTTTTTTACACATGTGTTAAATACTATTTTACCCGCGGGTTGAGCGAGTTTCAACCTAACCCCATTTTGACCCATCATAAAATGTGTCAAAATGGGTTATGCCCATATTTTTTAACAACCCATATTACCCGACCTGTATTTGATCATATAGCTCATTTGAGAGAAAATCAAAAGTCAAAAAATAAATTTTGGTTCTTTTTAAAAATCAAAATTACATTAAAAATATATTTATGGTTCTTTTAAATTATGATTTATTAGAAAATTGAATTTGAAAAAATAAAATCCAATTCAATAATTATACGTGTATTATTAAATTTCAGATTTAAATTAATTTTGTTAGGTAAATTTACTTGAATTAAATATTAAAGTTAAAAATAATGAGTAGGATAGAGAGAATCAAGTGGAGTTCATGGAGTGGTCTCAAAATGGTCTCAACAATTGCGGAGAAAAAATGGAGTGATTTAGTAGTGAGCTCAATTGATGAGATGAAAGAGAGAGATTAATTATTTAATAAACTGAAACCGCAAGAGCGGGGTCGAAACTGGCTCAATAACTGAGCTCGCGCCTAATTAGGTAAAAAAATGGAGTGATTTAGTTTTGTACTCAATTGTTGAGGTGGAAGAAAAAGATTGATTATTTAATGAATTGAAATCGCAAGAGCGAGATCGGAGGTGGCTTAGCATTGTACATGGTCGGATGAAAAGAAGAAAACCAAAAGAGTAGAAACGAAAACAGATCAATTTCCTTCTCCTCTGATGAAATATACCATGATTGCAGGTGTCGGTGAAGAAGCCATCATTTAAGGGGCCGCAAAGCCAAAAAATCGGGTCGACTAAACAAATCCTTCCTTTGTCCCAAGTGAAGAATCAAATCTAGTCACTGGTCTTGCTCCTTAATGATCAGCCGCTTGTGGCACCGTCTTGTAAGAGTATCATTGAAGTAACTCTTCTTTTTGTGGGAGAATGAGTATTTTAGAGGAGTTTGCATCTACATTTCTTACTACACATGAAAACGGTGCCTCAAATTTGATGGTACCTTGCGCCTCTTTCCTCTGGAGGAGATCTATGATGTGGGATGAACACTAATTTGATGGCCGATCTTTGCTCAATATCGTTGAACTTGCTAGACAGTCTTTGATGTGTAAAGGGGAAAACTCTCCGATGATAAAGTTAGCACAAACGCGTTTGCTCAGAATAATGAGAATGAAATGAAAAATAATTAGAGACATACTCAAAGTAATGAGAATATAATGAAAGAATTAGCGACAAACTTATAGTAATGAGAATATAATGAAAAAATCGTAAACATGCCATAATGTATGTATGGGTTGATCAATGTAAGTTCTCTGAATCATACTATGGTAAATACCATTATTTATCATATTAGGCGTCTTACCATATTGGAATTGGTATTGAATCACATATAAATATAATTCAATCATGAGAACTTCAATCATAGTGGGTTTTGCCCCAATGGTAAACGCCATGACCTAATAGCTTGGGTTTCGACCCATGCTAATGGATTTCGGAGCAGCCATCATGACTAGCCCTCGAGAAAATTGAAAGTCGTGCTTCGGTAGATGCCTTTGGTTTTCTCATCCACAAAAAGATGATAATCATTTGAATCATTCACATGCTTCACTTTAATCAAAGTTCCACGTGTCAATGCCTTGGGTAGAGAGAGAAAGTACTTTCTGTAGGTGGCACACATTATCACATGTTTTTTTATGCACCCATCATTGCATTCAATTTCTAAAACCACCTAAGTTCTACTATTGTAAAATTTGGAAGATATTTTTATTTTCTCATTTTCCAGATACCATTAAATCGGCGCCCCCAAGAGTATCCCTCTTGATAAAAACATTCAAATTCTCTCCACTTCAAAATCATCCTAAGTAAGTTATTCTTCTTCTCCGGTCTTTCTTCCTCACTTATTACGTCAAATTCATCCATTCGACTACAACCTCCTCCCTCCAGAACTTTGCTTCCTTTCCTAGAATGGGAGAGCGCTCCTCCGGTCCGGAATGACTATGTGTTTGGAGATGATAAGTCCAACTTCTTTGCCATTACCAATACCCTAGCCAATATCATTTCTAAATTAATAGTCGAACCCTTAGATGTAAATCTATTTAAAACCTTCCCGAGAAAGTATGTCTGGTCTTTAACTCTCTCTTTGACCAAGGACGTGGCCGATGACTGTTCATCTTCAGCAACCCAAGATTTACCTTAAGTTCACTTGCATCATTTACTTCCATTCAAAATAAATTTTCTAATGATTGTTTATTATTTTTTCCAGTGGGAATCATAGGAGAGGCTTCCAGTAGAAGGAAGGAAAAGACTCCCTAGAAGACCAATCAGGATAGGGATCAGAGACAGCTCCGACTGACCTGAAGGTGGCTTCGCTGGCCACCATATCAATTCTAACCCTGGCTATCCAATCCAAGACATTGGAGAAGTCGTCATTCCTAGTCGTTCAGATCCATCGCAAGAAGCCTGGTGAGAGGGCTAAAGGCTCTTCCAAAGGTTCTCCAAGCCTGAAGAGGCAACACGTAAAGGGCAATCTTCCTTTTATTAGGGTTTTCTTGTCTTCCTCATCGGTAACCTTCTTAGAGGTTGTCCGCCACTAACTGAACACTTATCAACCACTGGTATGTATATGGTATATTTCTATTGCTTTATTTGTGGTTAATGCTTCAGCATCCTTTCTCATAAGGTGCTCGACGCGGTGGCCACCTTCCGAAGGCTCTTTTGGATGTGGTCGCCTCCTTCCTTGGATCGCCATGGACCTAGATTCGGATGTTGATTCCCTCGTCAGATCAGGCGAGAAGACAAGTCGTGAGGCAAAAAATACACATCAAATTAAAATAGTTAAATATAAAATAAACTAAAACACACGTCAACCCAAGGTTTACCTTAATTTCACATGCATCTTTGTACTCTCATTCCTAGTATGTTTGATAATGCTTATTTATTATTGTTTCTAGCAGGCATCACAGGAGAGGCTTCCAACTGGAGGAGGAAACAAGCTCCCCAGAAGACCAATCTGGCTGGGGATCAAAGACTTTTGCGACTTAAGCGAAGGTGGCTCCGTTCACCACCATATCAGTTCTGACCCTGGTTCCACAATTTGTTACATCAAAGAAGTTGTAACTACCGTTCATGTCCACAATAAAAGGCATGGTGAGGGGGCAAAGACCCTTCTGAAGGTTCTTCGAGTATAAATAGGAAACGAGTCAAGGGCGATCTTCCTCATGTCGAGGCTTCTTCTTCTTCCACATTGGAAACCTTCTCATAGGTTGTCCATCGCTACCTAAGCGCTTATCAACCACCGCCATGTTATTGCTATCTTTCTAGTGCTTTGTTATTGGTTAACACTTCAAAAATTTATCCATTTTTATCCAATGCATAACACAGTGCCCACCTTCTAAAGAATTTTTTTAGATGTGGTCTCCTCCTTCCTTCCTTGAATTGCCTCAGCCCTAGAGTCTGATGAAGATTACCCTGTCAGATTGGGCTAGAAGACAAGTTGTGAGGCAGAAAAAATACACATGGAATTAAAATATTAAAATATAAATTAATAAACATACACGTCAAATTAAAATAGTTGAGCATCACATGAACACAATAAAATACACAATAAATTAAAATAGATAAACATCAAATTTTGTGGCATATAACCGATTAGAACCTTAGTACTGATGTCGATTACTACTGAGTGCTGAAAAGATATCGGTTGCAACCAATTTAGGAATCGATGTCGTTCGTAACCAAGTTAAAAATGTTTTTTAGCGATGAAGAGTGGATATCGATCACTTGGTTTTGGTTGAACCGAGGGTGAATCAACATATGACCAAACTCGATTAATAATATGAAATTATGGTCTACTCGAGCGAAATTAAAGCATATCAAAAATTCATAGACATAATAACATATTAAAAATGTATAATAACTACAAATAATTACTAAAATACTCTCAATTGAAGTCCACAACCAGAAGTCAATCTCTATAATTTATATAACGGGTTCATAATAATACATAAGAAATGTTTTTATGGATATTACAAGAATAATATTTAGAATCAATATTCACCACATTACATTAGTGTCATGGTATTTGATTGAAATACTTGGTGCAACTGCTTTACCGTAACATAAACAGTCCAACTTTGATGATTTTTTCCCAAGAGTATCTAGAAAGTCCATTGATAATTGTCTTTATCCATTACTGCAATTTCACACAGAGCAAAGATGATTTTAGTACCAGGAAATCCAAAAATGAACTATACAAAAATTGCACTTATACAAGACTATACAATGCTAGTACTTATAAACTGTCATTGCGGAAAATTAATGTCGCCTATTGATGTCGCTTCAAAGGTAGTGATCGAAAAATATCAATTATATTTCATCCTTTCAACTGTTCCTACAGTTCCCATCCGTGGCATAACAATTTCCACTTCATTGAGTCATGGATTAAATTCTCTCAAAACTCCTAAAATAATTTGGCTTGAGTGACCGACATCGGTCACATATCGGTTATGATGTTGGATGTGACGAAGCTGGTGGCCTTCTTGTTCATTCAAGCCATTTTCTAGCAAAAGCATCATTGATGTCTAGAATCAAGCATCATCTATGCCTAGAAATCCTCATAAGTTATTGATGAGGCATCAAATGAATGCGTTTCCTAAGGCATTTAACATCTCTTTTGTTATGTTTTTTTTATAGTGGATTGCTAGATTTAGGTGAGTTTATATTACAAGGGGTTTAGATGACCATTGGGTTTCTTATATAAATCCCTCATTTTGTATGTTACTTTAGATCTAATGGATTCTATGTACGTACGAGCGTCTAGATACATTTTTGTGAGCTTTTATTTTTAGATTGCTTGTAGGCACGTCAGACTGTGTAGAAGGCCATTTGCAAGAATGGTAGTAGATAGTAGAAGACCATTCCCACGGATGGTAGTAGACTGAAGGCCACGAGCTAAAAACGTGGTAATAGATGGATGCGCCAAATAAAAAGAAATCAAGTCCAGAAGGAAGTGAAGACTGGCACGACCCATGTACATTTACACAACTTGTGACAAAACATTTGCTGAGGAGACTAAGTCCCAGCATGATTTGTGTGCTTTTGCACGACCTGTGCGCTCAGAAGCTGAAGACCAAGGACCCTAGTCCTCAACTCGTGAGCTTTTGCATGGGCCGCTCGCTTAGACTCCCCAAATCAGCACTCAAGTCCACGACTCGCATGCCTTTGCGTGGGTTGCGCACTCAGAATTGACCGAGAGAACCTCCAGTCCTCGACTCGTGTACTTTTGCACGGACAGTGCACTATTGCACAGCCCCTGCCGATGTGGCTGCTAGGGTTTTTACATTATTTTGGGCTTTTTTCTAAGGCTCATTTCCACTTACTATATAAGTAGCCACCAGTCTACTAGAGTTTAAGTTTGGCACATAGCTTAATTTCAAGAGTAGGTAGAGAGAGAAGGATACTATCTCCTGTCTTCATTTATTTTTCTTAGTTTATGCCTATGGCACTGAATCCAATAATTGCTTTGGATTCAATTTCTCTAGAGTAGGTTATTACTTGGGGAATTATTTTTATTCATGACTACATGCTAAATTTATAAGATTCTTAGATTTCCCTATCTTTATGTTTTATGAATATTCGTGCTTGATTTATGCTTTGCATTCTTG
Organism: Rubia tinctorum; assembly: GCA_032355605.1. Taxonomy (NCBI): domain Eukaryota; kingdom Viridiplantae; phylum Streptophyta; class Magnoliopsida; order Gentianales; family Rubiaceae; genus Rubia; species Rubia tinctorum. The sequence continues at coordinate 20,783 of JAULKM010072404.1, forward strand.
TAAGATGTATACCATGTATGTATTATGATGCACCCGTATATTCATGTGTCGTATGCCATCGTGCTAAGCTTGTCATGATATCTTGGGAGTGTTAGATTATAGCTACTGTAGGTTCATGAGTACATGGTGGGTGAGTGCATGCATGCTATCCCGAGAGTACCATCCCGATCATTTTTCTCTAACCTAATTGGATCCTTGTATAGTAATCATTCATGTTAGGGACAATAGTTTCCCTAACAGAGGAAACCCTCAGCAAACCTCGATATATGTGCATAATAGTTTATAGCGACCAGGGTTGTTATGTAGCGACTAGGGTTATGTCAACCCTAAAATCATCACGAGATGCCAGCTACTTTGCCTCTCTATGCCTAGGGATTGGTGTTTATAGTGGAATGCCCAAGGCGTATTGTTCTCACTCTCACATCTAACAGTTTCTACCAACACAAGACCTTAATCCTTTAAGTGAGGATGCTTAGCATTGGGAGTGAGATTGACAGGGAAGGAATTGCGGTATCAAAAAGGTGATCGAAGTGCTTTCGCTAATTACGAAGACGGTGTGGCAGCTTCATAAAGTGGAGACGAACCTTTACGTGACAGACATTGGGAATTCCCATCTATCTCCACACTATGTGACATATATTTAGGATAAGTTTATATAACTTACATGTGATAGAATCTATGATCGAAGTCATTCATCGGTCATGTTACACAAATATCCCAAGACTAGTTAATTATAGTTTAATCTCATTTGTTTGCATAATCCTTAGTTGTTAGATAAAACCCCCAAAATCTTATGTTTAGTGCACTAGCTATTCCCAACACATAATTGGAATGACGCCCAGTTGTGGGTTGTGTGAACTTAACTTTAAAATTCTAGTATCTTCGTGGACGACCTCGGACTTGCCACTATCTACTCTATATTAGTTAGTAGTGAGCATGAGAGAAACTCTATAAATTTCTATCTTTGGTCCAAGCATTCCGCAGGTTAATTCTCCCAAAAGATAATGACCCCACATAGCGCCAATCAATTATTGGTGCCACTGCCGGGGATACTAGTTTTAATTTGATTGTTAACTTGCATGACTAGTTGGTAGTAGTGGCTTGTGTTTTTTTTTTGTTTTTGTAGTTTTAGTTGGTTATTGTGTTGAGCTTTTCAATATTTTTTCTTGTTACTCATAATTGTTTTTTCTAGTGTTATTGGTTGGACTGGTATTGTTTTGTTTCTTGTTTATGGTACACACACGTACCAAGAACTTAGGAGCTCTACACTATCTACAAAAAATGCATGTGGCCAAAGAAGGAGGAGAAGGAGATCTAGAGAAGAAGTTCCACAGGGACCAACATTTGGTTTAGAGGTGTATAGAGAGACTACAGTGGAAGATAACAAAATGGTGAGGGAGTTGATTACTCATAACTTGGAGAATCAACCCTTCTGCATTGTCTTCCTGCTTCTTCCGCAGAATGTTACTTGTGATCTCAAGAGTGGGATGATTCAATGTTTTCTCACACTCTATGGGATGGCCGATGAGGACCTAAACAAACACTTTTCAGTGTTTCATTTGGTCTGTACAAACATGAAACTGCTCGGAGTCTCGAAGAAAGACAACATATAACTGTCCTTTTCGTTCCCCCTTCGAGACGCGACAAATGATTGATTGTACTACCTCCCACCGTGGTGTATTACTCTGTGGATGGTTATCAAGCGCCAGTTCTTAGAGAAGTATTTTCCCACTTCAAAGTTTTCCGGGTTGAATTTTTTTCCAACCATCTCGTAGCCCCCAAATGAATCCCTTTATGAGTATTGGGAACACTTCAACCGATTGTTGGTAAGCTGCCCGTATCATCCTTTCAAGGAGGAAGATCTCATGTACTATTTCGTTGATGGCTTGTGTGATGAAAACATGGGGATGGTGAATGCCGCGTACAATGGATCAATAGCAAATAAGAGCCCCATGGACGCGATGGCCCTTTTTGAAGAGATGGCGAATGGAAAGTGCCAATTCGGGGCCCGGTCAAAAGTGTAGACATTGGAGGTACCCACTCACTCTCCTAAGATAGAAGAGAAAGTCCAAACCCTTGCATCGATGATAAAGGAGTTCATGAAGGGGAGGATGGGAGGTCGTCTCCGTACCTCTCAAATATACAATTTATAGCCCTAAATGCTTTCTAAATACAACTAAGTAGATAGTGGAAAATCGGGGTCATCCACGAAGAAGAAGGATTTTCCTAAGGATTCATGCATATAAGGGTGGATATAAACACACACACACACACACACACTTAAAGAGGGGGGGGGGGGGGGTTGGTTTGGTTTTTGTTAGTTATTAATTTAAAAGACAAAGCAACTATCACGAACGAGATATTAAGCTAATCATGCAACAAACTACAATGATTGGATTAAACACAAAGTACGGTACCTTGGGTGGAATAGATTTCCACTTCCGAGCCTATTATCTATCCTTGAATCCATAACCTATTTACTACCTTGACTACTTATTGTGAAGATGAACCTTCTATTCTTCTTTGGTAGTAGTTCACAAAAGTGAATTCAACATCTCTTGTAAACCTCACGAATGACCTATTTAGTTGAGAAACACATAAGATATCCCATTAATGACATTATGTGCAAAGAATCAACAAGTTTGGTAACAATTTTAAACATTAAACCAAATGTCTAAGCATTGAACTAATTTATGCATTTACTAAGATTAATCAAGAAACTTCAACATTCAATGAATTCTCCTACTTGCTACATTAGGATAAACATGAAAAATAATTCGACATCATCATATTCATCTAGCGATTCTAACATCATAAACCCAATTAGAAGCTTTATCTAATGCTCTTGGATTCCATGTCAAAAGAGGAGAAATCGGATCCTTTCATCAACTCCTAACAAGTTATCATACAAGCATTTCATATCATCAAACTTCAAATAATATAAATAACATCAACAACCAACATTAAAGCTCCATAAATGCACAATAGTCAAAGCATTAAATAGATGGAAAGGATTCTCAAGCATGGGAAAGGAAGATTAAATCAATTGCTCCCAAGACTAAATTTAGCTACTAAAATCCATACTACAAGTCATAAACATAATCATCCACATGAAAGATGAACAAGATGAACAAGAAATGAAGAACTAGGGTTTGAAGAACAAAAAATTTGTCCTAGGAGAAAGAAGATATGAAGTGGGTGGTACAAAATGCGTTTAATAGCACATAATAGAGGAAAACAAAAAAACAAAAAGTGTAGCAAGATCCCGCTCGGGCGGGAATGGGGTTGCCCGGGCAGGCTGCCCATTTTCACCCTTCTTTGTGACTATTCCTCTTTACTTCGTAACCTTGCCTTCTAGCCTTCAAATATTCAATTATTCTTTTCCAAAAATTCCTTTTATAGTACAAGAGAGAGGAAAAGAAAAACAAAAGCAAAAAATGTAGCAGGATCCCGCCCGGGCGGGAATGAGCCCTCTATTGCAGGTTGCCTTTTTCACACTTCTTTGTGTCCATTCCTCTTTGCTCCGTTGCCTTGCCTTCAAATATTTAATTCTTCTTATATTCGATCTTCAATATTCAATCCTTTTTTTGATGGCTTCAATCTTTACTATCTTGCCTTGTCACACAAAACTCTCTAGAAAAGTTATAAGAGCGCAAAAGTCGCTGTTAACTCTCCTAAGAGAATTTCAAGGCAAATCTCAAGATCGAGAGCACAAAAGTATACAAAAGTGAGTCCAAAATGTCCTAAAACTACTACATAAAATAAACACATCAAACCTCCCCACACATGTACCTTACTAATCCTCGAGTAAGAAAAGTTTCAAGAACACAAAGAGATTTACATATTAAATTCCTAACCATAATATTCCCCCATTATCAAATATTATTTTCCCAATATGCATCACGTCCAAACAGTGTCGGATGTTAAGGATCTCCCAATATGGAAGATAAAAAAAATGAAACACTTTATCCAACTACCGACAATCTTAGGTTTCCTCTCTTCCTCTTGCCAAAGTAATTTCGAAAATCACACAACATGTACGAGATTGACTCATCTGTTAATAAGGGAGGAGAGGGCGCCAAATCTATCTTGCCATTGAATTAAGCATGTCGGTTCCTCTACTGATGAGTTTTTGGGAGCCACATCCAATGCCCAATATACACTGTAATACATCATGCCTCAACTGACAATACTCCGTTCCTTCAAAAAAAAGAGGTATGCCTTGTTACCCTTAACTGAATATCTAGACAAGTTTCCCTATGCAGAAAAGTCGTTAACAGTGAAAAAACATGGTTTTAAAATTAAGCGAATCCTTTTGAAACCTGTTATACATCCCCATTCTGGGATCCTATAGCTTTTTATGGTCATCCACTGAAGGGGCTCGGTACACATCGATATCGTTTCCTGATTGCTTTGGAACAAAGATCAGTAGAGACATCATAATGTACTTCCTCTTCATGCACAATCATGGGGGTAATTTGTAAATCATTACCATAAATATTACCAAATAGCTTTATTTCATCCATGCAGAAAACCATGCCTCAAATTATGTGGCTCATTCCCAGAGACAGAAAAGGCCGCGTCTATCTTTTTCTACTGATCACTATCGACCAGATGGCTAATGACGTCAGGTAACTATTGTCCAATCTGCATGCCAACTCATATTCCTTGTTTCCTTAGGATTATCAAACAATTTTCTCGATCAGGGAATAGTAGGTAGATACCAAACAACCTTGACAAGAACCTTCTTCGTCTGCCAATTTCCAATATCTCCATGACTCCACCTCTTTCAATTTAAACCTTAGAGCATTGCATTTTGGGCATTCACTGCATCCAAGTGATGCTCCCTTTACAAGATATAATCATTCCTACAAGAATGTACCATTTCATAATCCATGCCCATCGGACATAATACTTTCTTTGCCTCATAGACCGTTTCATGTAGTCTATTGCAAATTTTAACCATTTCTTTCAACATTTTCAACAAACCGGAGAACCCAACATCACTATAGGAATACTTAGCTTCCACATTAATTAACTACAATGTAGCTTTCAATACTATCATTCCTTCAGTGTATCCATTGTATAGAAGTGTGTCATTATGTCCATGTTAGGCTGAAAGTATTTTTTGGATTGCCACTATAGTACTTGAAAATCTCCTAAACCAACTCATCCATCCTATCATCCTTCCCGACCTCTACCTCATTTCTATTATGCTCAACCACATTCTCCCCATGCCAAAACCAAATTTTGTAAGTTGGTTCAAAACCATATATAAATAGGTCATCCTTCAAACCAATTGTATCTTCATGAATAGTGGTGTTATGACACTTTTTGCAAGGAAAATATACATACAACAAATTTTCCTTCACGGCATTCACGAAGGCATATTTAATGAAGTTAGCTACAAAAGATTCATATTCCTCACTTGTTCGTTCTTGATCAAAACAATGAGTTTTATCCATAGACATTCCTACAATATAATAATAAGTACACATTCTTTAGGGTCCTACTCCTACCTTAGCAACAAATACATACACTTACATTCATTCAATTAATAGATTCCATGCATATACATATTAATTAGAGAAAAACACACACACACACACACATATATGTATATGTATATGTATACACACACACACACACATATATGTATATGTATATATGTACACATACATATATATATATATATATATTTATATGTATATATATGTATATGTACACACACATATATGTATACACACATATATGTATGTATATGTATATGTATATATATTTATATATATGTATATGTATATATATTTATATATATGTATATGTATATATACACACACATATATGTATACAAACACACATATATGTATATGTGTGTATATGTATATATATGTGTGTGTATATGAATATATATGTATGTGTATATATATATATATGTGTATATGTATATATGTGTATATATATGTGTGTGTGTGTATATATTTATAGGGAAATGTTCTATTAACACCCTTATTTGTACACCTATTTTAACGGATCTGGATATTTAGTTACACTTTTATAGGCGTTACAGAATATGGGCCTGTCGTTAATCGTAAGTCCTTGACGTGCCCAATTTATATCATATTTTTAGAACATTCGAAGTCTAATTTTGTAATAGATTAAGGATTTAATTTGAAGTAAATCGATATTTTATCAATTAGAGGGTTAGGATGATATCACATGTATTATGTCCTAATTCTTTGATTTATGAAGTTTTTTTGAAGATCATTTTGAATACTCCTTTTGAAGAGTTCGGATTTGAAGAGTTCGAGATTGAAGAGGTGACAGAAGTTAGAAGTGAAGACCAATTATTATGAAAATTGGTAGAAGTTGGGCAAAACACTTGACACTGGCCGTGTCAAATTGACATCGACCATGGAAAATTGACACCGACCGTGTCAAAGAGCCTAACAACCATATTATTGCTTTTCTCTTTTAATTCTTAGCTTATAAATACTTTCCTTCTCTCCCCATTGAAACAACAAATTTTCTCCTCTTCAAAACCCTAGTTTGCATTTACTCTTCCATCTTTTCATCTTTTCTCTAATGTTTACCATGTATTTTTATGATTTTGTTATGGGTTTAGCTAATCTAGGCTAAATATACTCTTTGGAGCAATTGGTAAGCATTTCTAGTATGAATTTGTGAGATTTGATTTCTCCTATTTTGTGGTTTGATTATCAAGTATATTTTGTGCTTTCTTGTGTAGTTAATGCATGATTTGTACTAGGATGATCAACTAGTTGATGATTGTGAGTTAATTATTTGCTAGGTTTTTTGTCAAACCTGGAAGACTTTGACTTTTTGTCGATGTGATTATCGTTAGTTGATGCTAGGTTATAATTAGGTGTGACAACAAATCATAATTATTGATTGATGAAATTGCTTAGTTTTGAGATGAATTTTAATGGGTTTGACTAATTATCAATGTGGCTCACTAATAATGATTATCATGAAGGCCGATCCTCGTAGTCGTTATTAGTAGATATATTTGTGCTATCCCAATATTTCTTGCTTGTAGGATATTGTGTTAGTTGTATTGGTTCTCCATGTGTATTGCTATTCTCGGGAAAG
>JAULKM010072405.1:0-11901 GCA_032355605.1 Rubia tinctorum
ACCACCCCTGACCACCCCTCACATCATCCCGTTATCCTCCCTCACTAACGCCCCCAGCCCAACCCTCGCACCAACGCCACCTCAGCCCAACCCTAGCGCCAACGCTACCCAAGCCCAACCCTTGCATGGATGCCACCCTAGCCCAACCCTAGTCCTGTTGCCACCAGCCTCAAACCCAGCGCCACCTCGCCTCTATCTCTGCCTCCAACGCACGACTCGACTTTATCTCCGCCTCCAACTCGCTGAAACTCAGCATCGCCGATCAGCACCTCAAGTTTCCTCAAATCTTAGTTTCCCGAGCTTCCTCTGCCAACTCCGATTCGAATGCAGTTCATGATCCGAATCCAAGAAAAAAAAGGAAGAAGAGAAAGAGGATCCCTTAGGATCCGAATCCAAAAAAGAAAAGGAGAAAGGATGAAGAGAAAGAGGTATGGAGGGTATGGAGGGCATGAAGGGCATGAAGGTAATTTCAATAATTTTTGTATTTTTATTTTTTTGCAAAGGGGTAAAATGGTCTTTTTTATCAAATTACAGCGTCAAATTATCAGAAAAGGTTATATATGCACTTTTGTGAATTATATAGGGTTATATTTTCATTTTAAATTATAACAGGGTTATATTTGAACTTTCGTGAATTATGTAGGATTATATATGCACTTTGCTTTTTTCTCTTTCAACAAATATAGGGAGGGAAGTTTTCTCTCTCATCAAAATCTCTATTTTAACAAATAGGATAGCGAAGTTATTGGAGTTTAAAAAACCACGTAAAATCTTTATAATCAATGAAAATCCCTATTACAAAATATTTGTGTATTAAATATTCAATGAATGGAACGGATTATGGCTGCACAACACACCGGTACTTAATTAATTAAACCGACGAACAGAAACGATTAATGTAAGTTTGCGACCCCAATAAATTCCTTATCAAATTGTCTGACCAAAACGGAATCAATAATTTATGCTGGGATTATCAAACACTGTCGGCTCACAAATTCAACGTCTTGGTGCTTAATCCAGGCTATTCGAGAAGGAATAAACATTAGCTATATATTTATACCATAACTTTATTAAAATATACTCCTTTATTTCAAATATATATATACTCCCTCCGTCCCACAATAAACTTCATATTTTTCTTTTTGAGATGTCCCACTATAAACTTCCTAATTCTAAACATTCTACATTTAGCCATAAATATATGGTCATAATTCTTCCTTTCATTTGATTTGTGTATACTCACTCTCATCACCCATTAAAAAGATATCACATATATTTGTCTTAAAGTTTGTGGAAAAAACAATTAGGGACTTTAAAGTGGGGGAATATATGACAAAATGATTTGTTATAAATGTTTCTGTATTGCAATACTGAATATACAGAGATTACAATAGAAGTAAAATAAGGAAATGACTCTAATCTAGTCATCAAACTTATCACAATCTAATCATTCATCTGATTTACTCTAACACCCCCCTCAAGCGAAGCGTCGGATTCTCAGAGATGCAAAGTTTGGATCTGAATAACTCAAACAACGGACGAGATAGACCGTTGCTGAAAATATCCGCCATCTTAAGAGAAGTGGGAACATGAGCAACACGCAGCTTGTCTGAAGAGACTAGCTCCTGAACAAAGTGATAATCAATGTCGACGTGTTTTGCCCACTTGTGAGCCACCTGATTTTGAGCTAAGAAGATCGCACTGTTGTTGTCACAAAGCAGAAGAGGCACACCACAAAAAGGAATATGAAGATCACGCAGCAGATGAGTCATCCAAACAACCTCAGAAGCAGTATTGGCCAAATCCCGATACTCTGACTCAGTGCTAGAGCGAGAAACTGTAGGCTGTTTCTTTGCACTCCAAGAAATAAGATTACCGCCTAAAATGATAGCATATCCATTGGTAGATCGCCGAGTCTCCAAACATTTGGCCCAATTAGCATCTGAACAGCCCACTACTTCAGGAGAAGAAACAGCTCGAAAACTGAGCCCAAAATGCAAAGCCCCTTGAACATAGCATATAATTTTAGTAACAGCTGCAAAATGATCATCTTGAGAATCCTGAAGATACTGACTAACAGAATCAACCGCAAAGGCTAAGTCTGGACGGGTGATGGTCAGATACCGCAGAGCTCCAACTAAAGACCGATAGAGTGTGGGGTACTTGAATTGAGGACTCGTATTGCTGTGAAGCTGGGAATTCGGCAGAAATGGAGTAGAGACAGGCGCCGCATCTGACATGCCATCATGAGAGAGAATGTTCCGAGCATAATTTGTTTGACCTAGAAGAAGTTCAAAGGCAGTAGGCGTTACTTACATGCCAAGAAAGTAATGGCAACTCCTGATGGGTGCGATCAATGAACTGTCGAATGAGTGTAGAGTCACTCCCAGTCAAAATGATGGCGTCAACGTAGCAAGCATATAGATCAGTGAAGAACCCCGAGACAACACAAATAAGGACGTAACTGCCGAAATGCAGCGAAAACCAAGTTGAGACAGATATGTGCTAAACCACTAAAACAATGCTCGAGGAGCCTACTTTAGACCATAAATGGCCTTATGCAGACGACAAACATAATCTGGATGAACAGGATCCTTGTAACCAATCGGTTGCGCTATATAAACTGGAGAATCAAGGACGCAATTGAGAAAGGCGTTCTTCACGTCAAACTGATGAAGGGACCAGGCTCGCATGGTGGCAATGGCAAGGACCGTCTGAATTGTAAAAGCTTTAACCATGGGACTGAAGGTGTGGTCAAAGTCAAAACTGAGAATCTGGGAAAACCCATATGCCTTACGTTGATCAATTGCACCACCTGGTCAGGCGATAAACCCACTTAGAGACATTGATGTTGACGTCCAAATGGCGTGGAACAAGATCTCATGTATGCTGACGACGAAGAGCGGCAATCTCCTCATCCATAGCAGAAACCCAGGCTGGATCCTGAAGTGCAGATCGATAATCAGTCAGATTTTTCTGAGCCAGAAGAGCTGCTAAAAAACCATGAGCATTAATGTTCGAGTAATCACGATGATGAATAGTGCCAGTTGCAGAACGAGTGACCATCATGTGAGACAATGCCAGAGGTGGAGCAAGGGCGACCAAAGGAGAAACAGGTGGAGATGAGACAGGTGAGGCCGACCGAGGTGACGCTTCCAGGCTGATCGGCAGAGAATTCTGGCCGACTATTCCGACCGAGGGGGCGGCGACCGGAATTGGATCCGGGTTGGTGGAACAAATGGTCCCTGGCGACGGGGTCGATGAAACTGGCTAGGGCAGTAGCGGTGCTGACTCAGACTCATGGTTAATAAATGCAGAGACGTCCAACACGAATAAAGGGAACCAGTCCCTGGATCCATAGACGGGGCAAATGGAAAATAAGTCTCACAAAACCTAGCATGCCGAGTAACATGAACCTTACCAGTCGATGGATCGAGACACTGAAATCCCTTGTATTAAGAACTTTACCCAGTGAAAATACAAGGAATGTGGAAAGGAGACAACTTATGATTGGCAAATGGTCGAACAAATGAAAAAACCCGACAACCAAATGGATGAAAGTTAGCGTAAACGGGATCCCGATGATACAGTAGACCATAAGGTGTAGAACCATCCAAGACTGGAGTAGGTAGTCGGTTGATAATGTAGACAACCTTCGTAAATGCATCATTCCAACGAGATATTGGTAGATGTGAATAAAAAATTATCATAAGGCCAATTTCTGCAACATGGCGATGTTTGCAATCTACACACCCATTTTGCTCCGGAGTAGATGGACAAGAAATCGGATGATGGATCCATTTTTCCGCAAAATGAGAACGGAGGCGAGTGTTAAGAAATTCAACTCCACCATCACTCTGAAAAACCTTAAGTTTTGCAAAAAACTGATTTTCGACAAACGCCTCAAACTGTATATAGGTGTCAACAAAATTTGATTTTCGACGAAGTGGATATAACCAGGTAAATCTAAAAAAATCATCCATATATAGGGCATAGTATGAAAAACCATTTCCAGATAAAACCGAGAAGGGCCTCACAAATCATAAGGTACTAAATCAAGAACATGCTCAACATGTTTATGGTTCTCAACAAAAGTCAACCGTTGACCTTTCTCCATAACACAATGGGTGCCGGTATACGATTTAGGCAACAAAGATGAAATTGAAAGCAGTCCAAACTTATGAAAACTAGAAATAACTGTACTAGGTACATGGCATAGGCGTGCATGCCATAGTTTGTAAGAAGATCAACTCTTATTCTGCTGTAAAACTGAAACAAATGCTGACACTCCCTAGTCCAAAACATAAAGTTCATCCTAACTGTGCCCCCGGTCCACGATGGCCCTGGTTACTTTGTTCTGAATCACAATTTCTGATCATCAAATGTAATCAGTACATCCATTTCTCTGGTTAACTTACTAATCGATAATAAATTATTAGTAATTTCAGGCACAACCAGAATATCAGATAATCGCAAATTCTCATAAACTTTAGAATCACCAATATGAGAGATCATAATAGGAGCACCATTACCAACAAAAACTCGAGATTTACCAGTATAAGGGGTGACACTATCAAGGCACGATGCAGAAGACGTCATGTGACTGGTAGCTCCCAAATCAATATATCCAACTGAAACTCTAGAAGATGGCTATGAATGCTGCGAAACTGAATAATTTTGTGCCAAATGTGTAGTGTCAGAACGACGTGTCTGGGCCTGAAACTAATAACATGTCACAGCATAATGATCGGGCCGTCCACACCAGGTTCAATTCGGACAACCATAGACAGAGACTGGACCAACTGTCTGAGAAGGGGACCAAGACTGCCGACCTCCATGTTGACTTCTAAAATGGCCGCCGCGTGAAGACCAACCGCAGCCGTCTCTAGTCGGAGCATGATCACACGCGTGATCGGCTTGGGGTTGATCACCGATCTAAAATGCGGCAAGTTCTGAATGTCCCTACAGATTCTGAAAAAAGGCCTCATGGTTTTTGGCACATGCAAGAACATCCACATACAACGGAGTAGGGAAAACATTAATAAAAGGGGCGGAAAAATTCTTTTATTCAGAACCAAGAGCAATCAAAAACCATACTATCTGATCAACATTCAAAACTGGATTGCGCAGAACAGATAATTGTTCAAAACACTCTTTAAACTTGACATGAAGTTTATGAAGTGTACCAGTTTTGCGAATATCATGCGCATCTGCACGAACATGAAGAATGGTGGAGGCAATACCGTTCGGAAAAATATGCGCGAGATTATCCCAAATCTCCTTGGAAGTTGCGCAATCTAGCAATTCTGCAAGAACTCCAGCGGTGAGAGAAGAGAACAACATATTGTAGATAAGGGTGTTCGTCGGTCCTAGACCGGATCGGACCGGAACCGGTTAGGACTAGAACCGAAATTAGAAAAAAAATTGGACCAAGGATCGGACCGGTTGGTGATTATTTAGGACCAGGACCAGACTGGAATTATTCCTGTTTTGGACCGGTACGGGCCGGATTTTGGTAAACTTTATTCTCTTACAAAAAATATTTTGTGTTGGAAAAAATTTAATTACATTTGTCTTTTAAAAGATAGTAAACTAGAAATTATTAGATAATTTTTACTTCAAAAAAATATGGAAGATTACTTGTCCATTGAAAATAAATCTAAACTAGTATATAAACTTAAATCATAAATACATTAAAAATACTCCCTCTGATTTCTTAACAATAACTCCCTTTTTCTGAAATTTTTTCAAGACATGTTTGACCACCGATAACTTTCATTTCATACAATAACAGACTATAAAATTTTACTTTTTAGAAACTACATGTTACGGAGAATCCAAAGACACCACACATGACGTGCATTATCGTATGCAATTAAAGTTATTGATGGTCAAACATGTCTTGAAAATTTTTGCGATCAAACAGAGCCAATGTTAGAAAACCAGAGGGAGTATATACATAAGAGTAAATTACCGATCCATCCGATCCGGACTGGAGAAATTTGGTCTTGGACCGAAGACTGGACTGAAATTCTATATATCCAGTTCCGGTCTTTATATTCCGGTCTGGTCCGGTCCATTTTACCGGTCCGGACCGGTTCATGAACACACCTAACTGTAGACATGTTGATCTTTAGCAATCCATTGAGCATAAGTATCGTTTGCTTTTGGATAAGCAATATTGGGATCAATCTTAGTCCCACCAGGAGGAGTTGAGATAGTGGCGGCAAAAGACAATGATAGGCCGGCCGGCCGGCAACATAGAGGGAAGAGCCGGACAGGGATTAGTGCCATCAATGAAACCATACAGACCTTGAGGACGAAGAACATGACCAGTTTGATGCTTCTAGAGAAGATAATTAGATGAAGGGAGTTTGATCTGCACTATATAAATGAGAGTATTGTAGGGGAGTTTTTCTTCAGCCATGATGGGAGAGGGATGGCACCAGACTTGATGTCGAAAAATGGGGGAGAGGACGGCCGCCGGAAAAAAATTGGAGGGGGAGAAAATTTGGTGCGACGGCCAGGAAGAAAAAGAGAGGAGAAATTTTAGGGTTTAGGGTTTGGATCAGAAGAGCCTCTGACACCATGACAGAATGATTTGCCGTAAATATTTTTGTATTGAAATACTGAATATATAAAGAGATTACAATAAAAGTGAAATTAGGAAAGGACTTTAATCTAGTCATCAAACTTATCACAATCTAATCACTACTCTGATTTACTCTAAATATATATACATATATATAACTCTTCCGTGATACTATTTTGGTACGATTCTTCAAAATTTATCTGTATTTCATTTCAACTCAATTTGGTTCAATTTATTTTAATCCAACTTAGTTCAATTTAGTTATCAACAAAAGGGAGAGAACATCCTATAAACCCGTTTATTTAAAAAGATTGCACATGTAAAATATTATGATAATTTGATTGTCAACAATAAAAGAGGCGAACATCTGTAAATCCGTTAATTTCTAAATTTATATTTGGCCCAGAATGATAAAATGTCCGTGCATTCGTTGATAGCAGTTTGGAGATCAATAGGTGTGTTATCCCAAAAATCATGCACCATGTCTTGACATTGTGGGGACTAAGACTAGTAGTTCTCAAATATGAAATGCCTATGTCAAGGGATTGGTGAAGCATCTTTTGGTTCAGATCTTATACGTAACAAGATAGACACATGATCAGATTGATGACTAAATAAGTGTGTTGGCTTTGAGGCTAGGAAATCATTTTTGTCAACTGGGTGTTGCTATCGCTCTATCTTACCTGACCTTGATAGTGCGAAGATTTTTCTAACTTCAAAATCATGTGGCCAAACTCCCCACCTGACAATGTCTTCCGCCCGGATTCGAGATCAAAAGAAAGTGTTAGGTCTAAAAAGAGGGGCGATGCCCCGCTTCCGTATCACATAATAAGTCAAATAACTTTAAAAACAGTGGTATTTCACTTTCGCCTTTCGGTTCCCACTTATTCTACACCTGTCAAGTCATTTCACAAAATTGTTTCAGATGTCGGGGGATCCCGCCGCAAAGCCGCGTGGGATGCCCCTAGATCTGTTTGAGTAGTCCTTGACACTTTTCATGCCGAGAGTTAAGGTTTGGTGCAGTTCGGCCTTGTAGCCCAAGATCTAGATTAGTTCGCAATTCAAAAACTTGATTAGTTTCCCTTATTGATAGAATTGTGAGTTTGAAAATAAATACTCCAATGTATTTAATTGGGAGCATTTAATTTAAAATGGGATCATTGTCAATACCAAAACATTTTAAAAGTGTTGATTAGTAACAATTTTTCTTATATTAATCTATAATAACACTTTTACAACTATTATTGCAGGTAGGGATAATCATGGGCCGGGTCTGGGTCGGGTCTAATAAAACTCAGACCCGACCCTAAGAAAATTTAGTTAGACCCGTACCCGACCTAAACCCGTAGGGTATTAAAATTTTAGACTCATATCCAGACCCGATGGGTCCAAAACAGGTCCTGGGTTCAAAATGAGTCTAATATTCTATTTTTTCTTCATTAAATAAAATATATATTATCTTAAATGAAAATAATTGAAATTCAATATGTATTAGAATTATTTTTTAAGATACCAAAATATACAATATATATTATTTGTTGAATTTGAAATAAGAATACAAAGAAAATATGAAAGTAATTTAGAACTTTGGGTAAAATTATATGTAGTTAGGCTTATATGGGTCTACGGGTTGGATATGGGTCTTAGTATTTTAAACTCGGACCCGGACCCGTATCTAAAAATCTAAACCCATACGCGGACCCGGACCTGATGAGTCTAATTTTTTTGGATCCATACCCGACCCAATGGGTCTAGACCCTGTGGGTCTGGGTCGGGTTCTACACCCATGATCATCCCTAATTGCAGGTGATAATGATGTTACATTAAATCTATCAAAGCAATTAACGTCTTTTAATAATTTAAGTAGTAACACTCTTTAAAAATTGAAGTAGCGGACTGTGAGGGTGAAATCTATATACTAGTGCCCAATTTTATTTATTTGCAAATTATTAAAGTTGAAATCAATGTTATAATATAAGCACCTAGTATTACTTTGCCTATAATCAGGACATGGAAGCTTTTAAAGTACTCAGAAGAAAAAAAAATAAAAGCAAAGTTTAATGCTTTTAACTTTAGTTTAATAAACTTTAGAGGTCGTCTATTGAAAGACGGTTTTTCCATGACTCGTGGAAAAATCAAGGTTTAAAGTGCAAATTAAAAGGAAATGAAGATAAAATTTTCGGGTTGCATGAATCGGGTTATAAACTTTATAACCGCTACATGTTGCATAATAAAATTTTAATATTACAACTAAGATCTTTTATCTTTTATTATTCTAATTAAATCCCGTCTTTCCATAAGACTATCGAAAGACGGTATTTTCTAAAACTTTACCTAAACTTTAAATGAATTTAGATCTATAATTATTGTTTTCATTTTACTTAATTTATAAATTTATTCCAACGCCGGATAAAGAGGGGTGGAAGGAATATTCATGTTTTGTTAGCTTTATTTTATTTTCCAAAATATCTCAAATGTCTACGGCTCCAAATGAACCTCCGATTCCGTTTCTTGTTGTCGAATTAAATTATACATCGCATCATATAGGCAATCCCTTATTTAACCAAACATCACCCATGGGAATGTTCATTCTTTCCTATGTAGAAGCTTAACTTATTTGATGATTTACAAACTTTCTCTATCAAAATGGGCATGTGTTTGTTGTATGTGCTTTTTTTTAAAAAAATAAACGGGTTTATGCGGTGCTCGTCCCTTTTTGTCGATAACTAACATTTTATATTTGAAGTGATGGATTTTGTTGCCTAGGCAACGACGCTTAAACTAAACGATTACAAAGTAATGGTCTTTGTGGCATAATGAACATCCATAGTTGGAACATTTTTCGTATTGGATAGATACTAAGTTCATTGTATGATCCGACTTGTACTAACACGACCCGATCCAATTTGATTTGATGCTCCTAGATGAACAAAAACATCACATTCTCTTCGGATGCATTTAACTTGATTCGAATTGTGTGGACCATCAATTAATGAAGAGAAACGGATCCAAATAGTAATTTAGGGAAGACAAAAAATAAAATGATCACAAACTTACCATCGAATTGCATCGTCAATCAAGTTTTTTCGACATCAATCAGCAGCATCGCCATCTTCTCCGATAGGGCCACAACCGTTGAGCCCTCTTGCATCTTTTCACCACCTCTGATTCCGTTGGCTGAAAAGTTGAACTGAGCAATCTGAAATATGGTATTTTCATTACATAATTTTATATAGTTTGCAGTCAAGTGAGATATAAAATTCGATAAGTAAATATCAAATTATACACATATTTAGTTCACCAATTTGATTTTTTAAAAATAGGACAATTATTCAAGAACGAAATTTACTTTCTAAACTAGTCAAGGTTGAAGTCATTAAGGTTTGATTTACCCACCACTATTCACTAGGAAATTATGAGGTAATGGTATTTTGATAGTAACTAATTTCAATTATAGGAGGTGAAAATGATTCTTGACTTTATGTTTGAAGTAAAATATTTGGTGGTTGGTGCTTGTTCTTTTGCTAAAATTTCATCAATCATCTTTTCTGCCTTTTGGAGTTTCTCCAAAATAAGCCATCAATTTCAGAAACAAAGTTACAAGTGCACTCACTTTAACTTTGGAAGTACTTCTACTTCCTCCCTTTATACTTTTATATTTGATACATTTTGAGTAGATTAAATTATTGTGTTCAGTGTCGGTCAAAATGTAAAGTGGACATTATGTAGAGAGAATAAAAAAAATTAATTAGTAAATCAAAGTGATTTTTATTTTATTTTAAATGAAAATATTACTATTTAAAAATAATTAGTGTGCAAATATAAAAAGACTGGATGAAAAACTTAGAAAGTACAAAAACAAAGGAGTTACAGAATTTATTGGATCCTAGCAAATAATTTTGTGCCACATATGCTAGCCCTAATCATTCAATCATTTTTTTGTTTTCAATTAAACAATTTGGTTTCTGAAAAGACGTACGTATGAGTTGGTATTTTACCCATCCATCCATCTCAAATTATTTTGTGCTTTAGTCCGATTAGGACATATGTCCAGGCTCCATAATTGCTAAGCAACTCATTAATTTCAAGCACCATATAATAAAAATTATTTATTTATTGAATGGTGTTGTCAATCGGGGATATTGAAATCGTTTTGACTTAACTTAAATTGTCCAAAAGTAACATACTAATATTATTATGTTACTGAATTTAATTCTTTACTATACATATCAATCATACCTTGTTAAAATATATAACTTCTTAAAAATAAAACCAAATATCTCATTATACTATATATATAATAGAAACTGTTTGCTTTTTGATGGTGCTGTCAATCGAGAATATTGAAGTTGCTTTGACTAATCTAAACTCAAATTGTCTAAAAATAACACACTAATATTATAATATGTTACTGATTTAATTGTTTACTCTACATAATCAATCATAACTTATACTCCTATTATAATATGTTACTGATTTTAATTTTTTTACTATATAAAATTAATAATACCTTGTTAAAATATATAATTTCTTAAGATATAAACAAAATCATAAATATCTCATTGTACTATACATATTTTTATATATAATAGAAATTATTTGCTTTTTGGATGGTGCTGTCAACCGGGGATATTGAAGTCATCTTAACTAACCTAAACTCAAGTTGTCTAAAAAGAACATACTAATATTATAATATATTATTGATTTAATTCTTACTGCACATAATCAATCATAATTTATACTAATATTATAATATGTTACCGATTTTAATTATTTACTATATATAATCAATCATAACCTGTTAAAATAGATAACTTCTTCTTTTAAAAAATGATTGAGGGGTATATAAGCTCCCCAGAACTGGTCAAACAGAATTAGCAGGATAGTTTTTACATGTAATCTGCGGCACATAAAGGTCATAAGGCAACCTTAATTGCCTTCAAAAGTAGAGCCATATAAAAGCTTGTTCTAGTAAGAGCTTTATAAGAGGAAGACAAAGGAAACTATGAGAATATGCATAGTTGTATTGAGAATTCCATGTGATTCTACTCATCGAACCTCCACCCGTGTGTGAGTTTGATGGTAGCCAAACATGGAATATGAGAGCATTACTGATGGCAAAAAGGAGAGCTGCAGAAGGGAGGAAGTGATATGAATTAGAAAATGTCATTTATTATATTTTTATTCGTTTAGTATTTTTAGGAGTTAACACTATATTCTTTTTCCCACTGAGTTTTTTTAATGAGATAGTGTGCTCATATTTAGAATTATTTTTAAATGATGTAATTTAGGAGTTCTGATTTGATTAG
>JAULKM010072416.1:0-11900 GCA_032355605.1 Rubia tinctorum
TTCTTCCAATTTATTTTGCCTGTAGAAACAGTATGCCTTTGCAAAGAGCATAACGACCGAAACCAAAGAAAATAAACTATCAATAACATGGAAGTGTAAAAAAACAAAACAGGCAAAAAAAAAGATAGCAATTCAACAACTCAATGAAGAAGCTAGGAGAACTAGACCTTAACGGAATGTCAACCAAAACAGAAAACCCGCAATCAGTTTATCATCATAAGTAGAAGATTCAGAAACCACAGTGAAAATTTTCATTAATCACTGGGAATAACAAATTAAGAAATATAATAATAAGAAAAGGAATTTGTCTTTAGTCAATAAGTCTTTATAGCAACTAACATCAATATGTTTAATTCTGACACCATAGTAAAAAGGTACTAGCTGATATCAATACACTACAAAAGCAGCATTAAAATTTTAAAAAACGCTGGGATTTTTTACTATATTCCAACAGTTTCACAAAACTTAAAAGACAATAAATGATTTAAAATTCAAAAGACATCATCACAACCTGTATAACAAGCCTAACAATATCTCCAAAACAAAACAAAAAAACGCATAGTGATGATTCAATAACTCAAAAACTGCTGATTTCTTGGTTGTTTTCAACTCAGTAACTAACTATACTCCCTGTTTCAAACAAATGACATGACCAAACAGAATCAACAGCAAAAAAAGTTCAGGTGGGTGAATACCTGTAAGAAGCTGAAATTAATGGCAAACTTCTTCGATGATTCCTGAATGGCCCCAAGCGCTTCTTCAATCTTATCATTCTTGATCAAGGCCACAACTTTACAGCGTACAGCATCCTCATCGCCCGGCGAGATCGAGAGCACTGCATTTTAACATCCACCATATCAATTGACTTTCAGAATGCATGCAATTTATTCTAACTGAGATTGGGAAAGAAGAATAACAAACCTTGATCTGCGATTCTCACAGCTTGATCGTACTCGGCGCGCTCAATGTGGCGGCTGAGAGACGTGAGCAGATCTTCGACTGGAACCGCTGGAGTCGCTGCGGTCGCCGGGGAAGGCTTGGGCTTGGCCTTCGGGGCCATTTTCAGGGATTTCAGAAACTTATTCTACTCTGTAGAGATTCCAAATATATTCTGATGCTCAGAAGCTATTGCAACTACTTCAGTCGTGAAATCATAAAACGGGGAGACAAAGGCGTCATGCAGCCCAATTAGATATGCATATTTATAAAAAAAAAATTATTTGGTAAAAATTTAGAGATATAGTTACCATATTACCCTTTAAAAAGCAAAGAATTACATCCATGACCAGCAATTAATACCACATTTTATCACCATTAATTTCCTTTCATAATATTAATCATTTTTCCCAACATTCAAATTTTGTCATCACGGTTGGGCTGAAATTTATTCTTCCAACGCCCAACCGTCCTTCTCCTCCAATCAATGATCCGCGTCAAACTTTGTTCACATGCATTTGTCCCCCACTTTTTTGATGACAAATTCGCTTTGGATTCCTTGCCTTATTTATAATTTGTGAAAACCATATCTCACCGCACTCTTTTTCATCTTCTTCACTTCTACATCTTTCCCTCTTCAATGTCGCTCCTTAAACTCAAACCCTAGATTTGAATTCTTTCACTCCCCACCGAATATCTCATCGATTCTCTGCATCCCCGATCATTATAGCTCCAAATATGGCCCATTTTAACACTTCTTCTGGCGAATCTTGTTGTGGTTGCTCTGCTTGTTACGTCTATGACACCTACAGTAAGTCGAAGTTCGTACAAGAAACAAAGGCGGATGACACTTTGAAGGGTAACAATGCCATGATTTATTTATTGGTACCCAATTATCGTGAAATGCGACGGAAAGAACGACTGAAAAGGAAAGCCTCCGCTGTTGATTGTTCCTATGGTGCCAAAAGATAAGTAAAAAACCCTAACTTTTTGGCTTCTGGTCTTGATTTCCACA
The DNA here is from genome assembly GCA_032355605.1 of Rubia tinctorum. Classification (NCBI taxonomy): domain Eukaryota; kingdom Viridiplantae; phylum Streptophyta; class Magnoliopsida; order Gentianales; family Rubiaceae; genus Rubia; species Rubia tinctorum. Next base: position 1,952 of record JAULKM010072416.1, read on the forward strand.
ACTTCAGAATGCTATCCATAAAAATGATGTTCTAACTGTGTGTTTTTCGACTATTTCATCTGCTGTCACATGAAGGAAAATGGAAAAATATGCATCTTCCCCTACAGTTTCAAGTTATGAAGAAAAATGTTGGACCTTCATTCCACGGTGACATCTTTCTTCTATTTTTAAACTAATGGAAGGCCTGTTGGTGCCATTATTTGTGCCTTTTCTTGTTCGTTCCTGTTTGGTTTGTTTGTACCCTTATCAGGTTTGCTGTTTTTGTTATTATTTGTACCTTTTCATGTTCGTGCATGTTTGGTTTGTTTGTACCCTTGCCGGGTTTGGTGTTTTTGTTCAGAAAATGTGTACCCTTGCTGGGTTGTTTGTACCCTTGCCAAGTTTCTTGTTTTTGTTCATAAAATGTGTGACATACGGAATGAATGTGTATCTTCCCTTGCCGAGATTGTTGACTGTAAAAGAAAACAAGATCTGTTTTTGTTTGTATATTTTTTGGTTTTCTGAGAAAAATGAAAAGGTTGTACCTTTGTCGGGTTTCCTGTTTTGTTCACAAATTGTGTGCCCTATCCGAGTTTGCTGTTAATGTGTGAGATACTGAATGAATATGCATCTTCCCTTGTTGGGATTGGTGATTGTAGAACATAACAAGTTCTGTTCTTATTTGTATTGTTGGTCGGTTTTTGAAGAAAAAAGAAAACCTTGTACCCTTGTCAGGTTTGTTGTTTCTGTTCAAACAAATGTGTGTTGTTATCATGTGTCTGTTGTTCATGTGTGGGCTACGGATTGAATATGCATCTTCCCTTACAAATGCTGTTGTTTTGAATTGTTAATACAGTCTTCATTGAAATGTTGATGTTAACCTGCTATTTGCGAGTGTCCTATTTTTTTAAAAGAAAACAATTTTCCAAACTAACATTCATGCATTCCATGTAAAACTATTACATTTCATGCATTTCTGACTTGCAAAATCAGCCACCTAACCAACCCCCAAAAATGAGTTCAATTTCCCTCATGCTGCATAACCTAAACTGGTCATTAGAGGAACAATGCTTGCATCAATGCCTTGAAACTCCAATGAGTGCTCTATGCTACCCTTTACTACATCCTCGCTTGCTTGTAGCAGTCTTGGTAGTCTCCCCTCCCTTAGTAGCTTGTCCTTATTCATGTGTGGCATTTTGTAATTGTTGGACCCCTGGACCTTCATTATCTACAACATAGCTGCTGATGTGTGATGAACACTTTGTTCAATGTGTTGGCATCTTCCCTTGCAAATGCTGAATATATAGCTTGTATTAGCTGAGGTACATTTGATGAAGGATTTTCTTGCTGCAGTGATTGTATGGAGTTGAAAAGGCCGAGGTCTAATATGTTTAAATCTGGTGAGTTTGATGGTTGACTCACCAGATTAATATTAAAACCATCGAACCTGGCAACAGACCTAAAATCTGCATCATTGTTCCTTATACATGGTGTCGCATTATCTTGTTGAATCATAGTGTTCTGGCACCTGTTTGCTGGCCACTTAGATTTGATTGCTGGTAGTACCTCTGTTATGATTTTCGCCCTTATCACATTTCTGTTAATTCTGGGTATTGGCACCAACTCGATTGTTCCTACTGGTCTGTTTATGCTGTTGTTGATTGCCGCTTGTTCTTGAACAAATGTGAAAATGCCTATTTTCCTATCAAATATTACCTCCACTTGTTCCCCAAATATAGGTATACTAACTTGGGGATATGGGATATATGTTTGTAGGTACGAAATGGCTCGGGTTCACCTGGGGCTAACAAATATCTTACTGTGGGTTGGCTCATATAGAACCGCTTTTCATCAATGTGAACAATTTGGTCCAGATATTTGAACATGAGATTTGTATCAAACCTAGATAAACATAATCTTACCCGTGCTATTTTGTTCAATGCTGTTAGAGCTGGTTTGATACTATGTGTGACTCTGGATTATCTTTGCTATAACAGCTCTTTGTACGCTGCTCTTCCCAATTCCTAAAGCTGCAGTTGTCCCTCTAACAGTTCTCCATTTTGATGCAGGCAGCACTCGCAAGGTATCAAGATCTATGGGTTTCTTGTTTGCCGAAGGATGTCCATACATCCGATGATGGAGTTCTAGGGGCTGGGCATAAACTAGCTGAGCACAAGCCCTATACCAGTTTGTGCTTACCGTGCGGATGCTGCAGTTGAACATCGCTGCTGCCTCTTTCCTCTTGCTATGACAAATCTTTCCATATTCATTGTTCGCAAGGATAAACTCCCACGAGTGCTTCCTTTCCTCGTTGCTCAAGTTCTTCTTCACTCTTGTCGCCATCGGAAAAACCCAATGATGAGTGGGAAAATGCATATTTCAGAGAGCAACCAACTCCTTTGGGAATTTTGGAGGGCTCGATGAAATGCACCTTTGCAAACTGAGAGTTCCCCAAAAATAACCTAAGATATTTTGGGTTTGGGGTTTGGAATTGCATATTTAGTTTAGACCATGTTCAAATTGGATTTGGAACTTCAGATTTGGTTTAGGGTTTGTAGTTTTGCTTCCTGCAATAGGGTATTTATAGGCAAGTTAAGTTCTCAGAATTTTACCTTTGTACTGTTTCCTTTTTGTAATGAACAGTGGCTTCAAAATTTGGTTTGGCGCAAAAGGTTTCTATTTTCTAGCGGGAATACAAAGAATGGAGGGAGTAATTTACCTGCAACACAATATTTACTAAGGTTAAATTTTTGAATTCAGAACTTACTTTGCTTATGTGGACTGACACACGGCCCATTCAAAATTTTTGAGAAGCAATTTCTCTTTTTACAAAACTCACTGGGACGGAGGAAGTAGGTTGTCTAGGTAGATTTAATAAATAAGGAAAAGAATGAATTAATGGTCAACAAGGTAACAACCCCTAAAATTGTGGAGGTGAAATGCAACTCTCTTTCTCTGTATCGTTCCAATTTTATTGGATGTCCCCGAAGGGGAAAAATGCAACTCTCCGGTTGTGTTGGAATGAGCATACATGTTACATTTCTATTTGTTACATTTGTTTTTAATTTTCTTAATAATTAATTTAGGTGATGTGCTTAAGTATTCATTTATTCTTAAATCAATAGTAATTATATATTATTCAATACTTAATTTAAAGTCTTAATATATTTATTCTAACTAACCTCCAGTATTTTTACGTACTCCCTCTATTCTATTTGAAACTGCACATTTTGACTTTCACCCGTTGTTCAAAAAATATTTGATTCTTAATATATTTTATTACGGATATTTAAAAAAATTTAAAAGTTGATATTTTTAAAAATATATATGTTATAATGAATTTATTAAAGTATCACTCAATAGTAATTGTATTTATATACTCGAGTTAAGTGCTAAAATAACCCTATATTTTGGTCGAAAGTGCCAATCTAACCTTGTAAAATTTGAAAGTATAATTCTAACCCTATTATTTGGTCGAAAGTTCCAATCTAACCCCGAAAACTTGAATTTGACTAGAATTTTATGAATTGACTATTATACCCTTATTTTAAAAAATAAAAATTTAGAAAATTACAAAAGACTATACTACCCTGTCTATTCATGGATTTTTTTATTTTTGTTTGTTTTTGGTGTTTCTGCAGCAGGTCAAATTCCAGTCACTCCTTTCTAGACATTTCATTGCATTTTCAAAGTGAAAAAATTAATATATTTTCTAAATGCCCCATGTGTTACAACTTGGATTCATTGTCTCTTTTTTTAACTCATGTACACTGCCCAAAGAAATATGGTGTGAGATTAACTCTATCTTAGGTATAACAGTGCCTGATTTCCAATCAATTTTTGATAGACTATCATTTTACTGGTCATATTGGGGTACATTTGTTGTACACTCAAAGCTGGTGAACATCTTACCTTCTTTTGCAATCTGGACCCTGTGGGTCTGGGTCGGGTTCTAGACCCATGATCATCCCTAATCAAGAGCAACACTGAGTTAAACAACAACTTTCTAATGAATTGCAATTGCCAAAATTAGTTAGGGTGGTTGAAGCTGTGAGATCTATTAATAGTTGGTTTGGTGGTAGAAAAAGTATCTTAGTTTTAGTGTTATTTTCTCAGAATTCAGTTTCCTTTCCAGCATCTCAAATTCTCCATTCTTACTTCTTCTTTTATGTTTTTCAACTCTATAACAAACACCTTCAGATCAATAAAATTGATTTTTAGTACTTGTTTAGCTTCTTGTATGTACAAATTAGTATTACAGTTGTCAATCCTTCGATATGGCCGAAAACACCAGACTAAAAATGCTTGAAAATCACTTGAAGGATCATGATTTGAAGATTTCAGAGCTATCTACTAATCTGAAGTCTCAGCTGGAAACACATAATGCTCTAATGTACGCAGCGGTTGAAGAAAAGTGTGGTCTGATGGGCAGAGTTGGTATCAGTAATGCTTCTTCGATCAAAACTGATATGAAGTTGGAGACTATACAATTAGAAAATGACTCAGGAATTAAGGTAGGGTTGTCAATTCAGCTAAACCTTCTTGGTTGAATCAAATAGAAGATTATTATAAGGATGATGAAACAGATCAAGTGCATATTTTGCAAGCAATAATGCTGGGAAACTTAGATCATTATGGAGAATTCCAATTCATCAGAGGTGTATTGATGAAAAATCTAAGAATTTACATAGGATCATCTTTGGGGATAAGGCAGATTGTATTACAATCTTTTCATGCTTCGCCTTTGGGTGGCCACTCTTGGTAGACTGCAAAAATCAAGAGGATTGAATCTCTCTTTTTCTGGCCTAGTATAAGGGATGATATTATTCAGTTTGTCCAAAACTGGTTGGTTTGTCAGAGAAGCAATCATGAGAATATTTTTCCACCATGTCTTTTACAACCACTCCCTCTTCCTACTAAGCCTTGGACTCACATTTCAATGGATTTCATTGAAAAACTACCTAAATCTCAGGTTTTTGACACAGACATGGTGGTGATCGATTAGCTAACTAAGTATTCACATTTTATTTCTTTCTCACATCCTTTCACAGCTCACTTGATCTCTACCTTCTTTTTGGCTGGAATCTATAAACTTCATGGACTTCCCGAGGCAAAAGTCAATGACAGGGACAAGATTTTTACAAGTCAATTTTGGAAGGAGCTATTTACTAAACTAGGTGTGAAGTTGTAGTTCAGTGGTGCATATCATCCAGAGACGGAAGGACAAATTGAAAGAACAAATCATATTTTGGAGTCTTATCTTCGCTGTTTTTATGGAGATAAATCTGATACTTGAAGGAGTGGATTGGATTGGAAGAGTGGTGGTATAATACCTCTTATCAAGCCAGCATTAAGATGACTTCTTATGAATCTCTTTATGGATTTAAGCCTCAACAGATTCTACTAGGTGAGTTTACGAATGATACTATCCCATCAACTCAGAACATGGTTACTCATAGGGAATCAATACAATTACTGTTGCAAAATCATTTGAAAGTAGCTCAAGGGGGATGTAAGTTTCACGCCGATAACCGAAGATCAGATAAACAATATTAGGTTGGAGATTTGGTTTATCTCATATTGCAAAAATATAGGCAAGGATCAGTGGCTCAAAGAAGCAATCTGAAGCTAGCTTCTAAGTTTTTTTGTCCTTATTCTATACTTCAGAAGATTGGTGTTGTAGCTTATAGACTTCAACTTCCTATTAACACGAGGATCCATCTAGTATTCCATGTCTCGCTTTTGAAGCTGCATCAAGGTTCTCCTATGCCATTCATTACAGACATTCTGACAACGGACCAATATGAATTTTTCACTTTGGAGCATAGGAAAATACTACAACGCAAAGTCATCAATTTAGGTTCTCGAAAAATGATTTAGTGGTTGATTCAATGGCGTTATTTAACGGTGGAAGAGCCATCATGGGAAGATAGTACTTTCATAACGAATCAGTTCCCATATTTTTGTTCTTAGCTTCTTTACAGCTTTAGGACAAGCTGAATTTCAAGGGGAGAATTTTGTTAAGCACCCCAATTAGACCGAGGGTAGAATAGTCAAAGTGGGGGAATGGTCAAAGAACAATTAGAATGAGGGTAGAATGGTTTCCCTAAGTAAAATTGGTTGTCTTTTTCATCATTGTTGGTCCATTTTCTTTAATTTTTATGGCGTTCTTTTTATTTCCTAGCCGATATTGGGCCTGAGATGAATGAAATTGTGAGCTTTACTGTGCGTTCTCGATGTTGATGTGTTTTTCATCTTTGCTCTGCCAAAATTTAAATTGTGAACTCAAGGTGCTTGTTAAATTTCCTAAGTTATTTTTTTAATTAGTTCGTTTCCTGCAAGACCGTATCATGGTGAGACCAATGACTAGAGAGAAAATATAAAAACAGAAAATCAAATTTGGGGGCAGAATCCTAAATACTTTAGACTGGGGGTAATTAATGAAAAATGAGAAAAATATGAAGGACCAAACAGAAATTAAGCAAAATTAACACTGATCTCCTTCTTCTCGTCCTCTCCGTTGCGTCACCGCCTCCCCTCTCTGTTGCATCGGCGCCTTGCCTCTCTGACATTGGCGCCTCGCCTACTCACCTTCTCCGCCGTTGCATTGTCTTCTCCACCATCGCATCAGCTAATTCATTGTCTTTGCCACCACCTCGTCATCATACGCCGTAAATGGGGTAGAGAATCAAATATGGAGCAATTCGAATAAGCCGACGATGAGTCCATGACAACAATCAACGACCTCCTCGCTGGATGGGTTATGAATTGGAAATCCTCGAAGTCGATATCAATTTTTTTCGAAGTAGGCATCGAATTTTCCAGATTTTGCAAGGTTCTCCAGTGCCGATGCGATTTTGTGCCAACATCGTCAAGGTCGTTTTAGCTAGGATTTTGCGCCAATTGCCTTTTTCGTCATTTTGTGTGGGTCATCTCTAATTAAATCTTGTGCCAAACAAAAACCAAATACAGAAAATAGGGAAATTTAACATGTTGCCTCCGAGAACATACATCAACTTGAATGACACATGCAGTCTCCAATTACACCGATCAAAAATTATTTGGGTTGATTTAGGCTATTTTTTATTATGATGAAGGATACAGGTCAATAGTACGTAGACGCAAGTTCCATTTTACAGGAGTGGGAAATATTGTATTTAGTAGTAGAAGTTGTTGTGTCATGATGCATGGCAGTTATTGTTAGAAGTTATTTATTGGGAGGAGAGTCAAGGCTGGATTTGCGAGGTTTTGCACTAGCATCGTCAAGGTCAAATTCGAGAGGGGCTAATGCCAGCGTCATGAAGGTCAGATGCACCGTTCCGACGAGTCGTTTCTATGTCGTTCTGACAAGCCAGATTTCAGGCACAAAGTTTGGGCTGAAATCATGTCCAAATTTTGGGGCTTAAGACTATAGTTCACATATAAGTGATAACATGTCAAATTTAAAATAAATAACATCAAATAAAAACTCTAAACCATCAAATTAAATAAATATATTAAAATAGACATCAAACTAAAATAGTTAAATATCAAATAAAAACACAAAAAGTACACTAGATTATAGTTAAACATCCGAATATATTCTAATTTACATATTTTTGGTGATTCGTATCACTTTATGTATATTACAGATGAAAAGGTAATTTTAATAATTTTTTATGAAAGACATAAAACATAAAACATTAATAACTCGAAATCGAAATAATTAAATGAATCATCACTAGAAAAACAAAAGGATATAAAATTAGCATATAAAAATGGAAAACTTTAATTTAAGTTTTACATCAACCTTTGAAAATGTCAATTTCCATAAATATTGAACTATTAAACATCATTCATCGATTACGAGTGCCTCAGCTCTTACAAATAAACCAATATTTATAAAACATCATTCTCACACAATATATCCCAAACAATCAATTTCTATTTTCCCCCGACTTGTTTTCCTTTGTTACTTGCTTATTCAAATACTTGTCTTTTCTCCTGCTAGTTAAGAGGATGGCTTTTCTACTCCATCAATGCAATGATCAAAGGTCGATTTTAGGTCCTCTTTTTAAGGAAACACTTTTGGGAACATGAATCCTCATAGTATTTTTTTAATATCTCATCAATGACATCGCAGAACTCTAGCTTGGAAAGTATTCCTGTGAACTAAACCTAAAACATCACATACAGTAATTAAAACATCAATATCTGAAATTAAAACATCACAATAGCACACATATAACATCACTGACAACTACATTGAGAAATATCAAATACAGTATTTAAAACATCAATATCTAAATTTTAAAAATCAAACAGTACACACTAAAATATCAAATGAACAAATATGAAAACACCACAAGCATCAAACACTGAAATATAACATTACACCAACACACATAACAATACTTAAAGCTTAAACATCAAACATCAAACAAAAAATGAGAAACATCAACAACGGATCTAAAACATCACATATGAAAAATAACAAACCTTACAGTTCCTAATTCATTCTAGATTGGAGCAATAGTGAGCAAGTACTCTTAGACATCTAAGAACAACAACAACAACAACACAAAAATTAGTACAAATAGTAACAAAACCCTAAGATATCACATACAATCAAAATAACAAAACTGAACATCAATTGCGCGCTTAAAACACTGCAAGAATCAAATACTGAAATTAAAAATATCACACCAACACAGATAACAGTAATTAAAAACCAAACATAAAACATCAAACAGAAAACCAGAAACATCAACAACAGTATCTAAAACATCACATCTGCAAAATAACAAAATTTACAGATCCTCTTTACTTCGCGATTACCGTAACTGTGGACAAGCATTCTTAGACATCTAAGAAATAACAACAACACAAAAATTAGAACGAATCATAAAAAAACCTAAGATATCAAACATAATCAAAATTTAACATCAATCTTACACTTAGCATGAAAACACCACAAGAATCAAAAGATGAAAATAAAACATCACACCAACACAGATAACAATAATTAAAACATGAAACATCAAGCTGAAAATGAGATAAAACTGGCAAAATCACCTGAAAATGAAGCCCAACTTCCCTGCATTCATCACAAATCACTGCGCGCGATAAATATGGAAGAAAATGGAGAAAATAAGGGTAAAATCAGAGGAAGATGGAAGAGAAATGGAGAGGAGAGAGAAGAAGAAGGTAGTTACGTTGGAGAAGAAAGAAGAGGAGAGAGAACATGTCTAAAAATGTGGGAGAAGAAGATGAAAAATTGATATTTATACATGAACTTAAAAGTAAATTAACGAAATTTCTCATCCAATCCCTGAACTTTTAAAAATTCTATTTAAAATCTTATTCTGAATTTTTTGCAATTTAATATCTGGTCTCACTGTGGAACCATCTTATACAAGAATTTGTCTATTCTAATTGTTTTTTCCTGTTTTTTATCTATGGTTCAAAATGCTTGCTCTTCCTATCGCTGGTTATGATGAAATCTCTTATTATGTAATTGTAGCACTCATGTGAATTCTTTTTTCCTTTCATTTTAAATTATATTTCTTAGTAAGTAGTTCGTATGCAGAATAAAGCTAAGAGTTGTTTTTGTTTTTAGGTGAAAATACAGTAGAGTTCATCATTAGCCATGGCAAAGTCCGTGTTATTGGTAATCTTCTGTAGTTGAAGCCACCTTTCTTTTTTAGAGTTCCTAGAATTTATGACAAAATGTAATCAGGTAAAATTGAAATTTTGATATTAATAAGCTATATTGATTTGTGAGCTATCTAATTCTGGTTGTAAATCTCTTCAATTAGGTATAATGAAAAAGGTTTCAACTCAGCGGCGGAACTAGGGGGCGAGCCGGTGCGCCCCCCCCCCAAACCTTCGGTGACTAGGGTAATATACCCCTCCCGCCCAGCCCCGCCCCTCCTAGCCCAGCCCCGCCCCAGCCCCGCCCAACCCAGCCCTGCCCAACCCCGCCCCTCCT
>JAULKM010072427.1:0-11899 GCA_032355605.1 Rubia tinctorum
ATTCCTTCTTCAACACAAACTATCCATATTTGCATAATTTCCACAAATTGCCAACTTAGATAAATCTGGACTTTACAATAAGGAATACAGGTGAATACAAGGGGCATAACACCCATGAAATTAACTCTATTCTAGATTTTGATAATTTTATATTCAGCAGATAGACCACTCTGAGCTTGATAAAGTTGGCAACTGGTTCATAACTAGCCCAAAAACTAAAAGTTGTTGGCTTTTAGGCTCAGCCCAACATTCAGCCACAAATTGGGCAAAGCGGACCCATGTCCAAGAGACTCGGCCATTAATAAAAAAAAAGGTGGAGCCACGTCTAAGACTCATCCATGAACCAGGATTATAGCAACCACAATGCAACCTACGATCTGAACCCCCAGCAATGTGGAGCCATAATTGCAGTCTACTACAAATACAAGGAGAGCAACACTAGTTCGGGTACGTGACACTAAACTGAGAAATACCAATTCTCTAGAGGAAGGAGCTGACTTGTTCGTCAGAGCTCTTTCCCGGGAATCACTTCCTGGACCTTTTTATAGGTTTGTGCTTTCTGTTTGGTGATTACCTGTTATCTTTCCTGACTGGGAATACCACATCATTGACGCCGACTGTGGGGACAAAGAAAAATGTCTTTTAAGTCCTTTATTCCCTTCAGGATGACCATAGTTTTCACCAGAAGCGAGAGAAGCTAGAATTATCATATACAAGAACGAAAGACTGGGCGTAACTAGAATATGCATCCTATTTGACATCAAGAATTCATTCCCAGAAAAGAATAGGAGCATAGCAAAGATGATATTGATGATGAAGAAGAGGAAGCCGAATCTCCCAATGCAAATCAAGAAAAGGAGAGGAAAGCTGACCCGCCCCCTCCCTACGTCGCTAATAAATAACCCTTTCACGGGAGATCCACCAATTAAATTGAGAGTTAAGCATTTCAAAGATAAGAGATTTATATATTTTTGCTCCCGTTCCGACTACTATGCTACCTATGGGGTAGATAGTGGCAAGACCGGGGTCATCCACAGAGATGCTTGGAATCTAAAAGTTAACTAAACACAACTGCGATCAGTTCGTCAATCCGATCACGTGTCAGGAATAACTAGTATTGCTAAAATAGACTTCGGGGGGGGGGGGGGTACTAACAACTACTAGCATGCAATTTATAAAAGAATAAACTTTGTAAACTAGCACTTGAGGAGTATTTGAATAGCATGATCCATGTTGTTTCGATCCTCGATTCCATCACATACAAGAACCAAAAACCTATTTTATCCTAGCATTCACACATATTGAGCTCACTTCTCACCTTTTTCCACACAGTCTCTCATTTTTCCTAGGTTTTCCAACCTAGCCGGGCCTAGCCTTTCATTTTTACCTAGGTCGTTTGACATATTCATGCTTTCTTCCCATGTTTTCCTGCCCTTTTTGGTTTCCAACTTAGCCGGGTATATATATTTTCATTTTTTATAATTTTCAAAATTTTTGTGTCGCGCAAAATGCCTAAAAGATGGACTTCATACTACCTGAAGATCATGGAAAACAAAAAATTACACCACTAAAATGTTCTTCCCGAAAACCCAAAAACAAACTACAAAGAGGTGTCCTGACACCTAAAAACAAAGAAACAACCAATATTTTGAAATATAAATGAGGGAAAGTAACAAAAACAATGGAAAAATAGTCATCAAAATAGTCATCCTCTACAAGCAACCAAATCATAGTCTAAAGACAAATAAGCAGAGGAGATGCCACCATGAAGGTTTTCTAACCCCTCCCGATACTTATTTCATGCATTATCTCCAATGAATGTGACCAAGGTGAAAACAAAGGTTGGAAGCACCGAAGAGTACCCAATGCCTTCTGCAACGTCTGGCTCCTTGCCCCTGCCTTTGCGGTGCCTGGTTATAATACTCATCTCCAATGCCAGCTGTCCTCAACCGATCGGTGATCTCTCTCATGCCATCGTGCAGTGTTCCCATGTCCACCCTCATGTGGTGAAGCTTATCATCAACCCTATCAAACCTCTAGGAAGTCTCCCACTCACGGTAGTCAAGCTGAGCGCCAAACTGATGTACATCCTGCCCAACTCCAAAGATGGTGTTATCCCAAGACTGCATCCATTCTCGTTCCTATCTTTGTGGCCGAGTCCACATATGGTAAGAAGAGGCTGACTGGAAACCTTGAGGGTGTTTCGATGGATGAGCCTCCTACTGAGAAGGAATAGAAATACCGTGGTAGGGCAGCTCAAAATATTAAGGGGGTCAGCGGCTGCTATGTCTTCTAAACTCTGCAAAATCATTGTAATGGAAAGATACACTGCACCTGTGAGAATCACCACCACCATGCCTCGTAGAGTGATAAGACTCCTCCTCTATATAAATCGGCCCCTGAAATGGTGGTGGTGCTCCAAGTAACTACTAAAATGGGGGGGGGGGGGTTGTGGCACTGAAGGCTGCTCAAATACTGGTGGCTACACAAACTGCGGGAACTCAGGTGGTGGCACTAACTACTGGAACTTTGGTGGTGGCTGAACAAATTGGTGATTAGTAGGGAAGGGTTGTGTTGTCTGTTCCGTAATCTGGCCATCCTCTTTGCTTCTTGTCATCCCTTTCCTCATAAGGAACACTTAATACCACTCGATATTTCCCATTAGGTTTTATAATAAGATCCTACAGTAAGAAAGTCTTGGCCAGCTAGGTCCTATCCTCCAAGGGAAGTCTCATGAATTTCAGGTCCTTATAAAACCAGTAAACAAGGTCATCCTCTATCTGGATAATCCTTGCAACTACCATGGTTGCAGGAGTAAGGGTATATGCCACATTTGGGTTCTCCCGCATCTCACCGCTCACCAGAAGTTGAAAATGAGCGACCAAGAGTGATATCATACCCCCGATAGCTATCTTGCATGTCTAGTACCTGGAGAGGTTGATGAAATGGCCAATGAGCTCATCTACTAGATTAAGACAAGCTCTTCCAAAGCAAATAGACCAAAGTATCCTCTAGTCCCTCTAAGTACAAGTTGTGGCATCCCCTTAATCTCACCTATGTCTAGGTTTTCATAAATGCTAGAAGGAATCACATTAATAGATGTTCCTAAGTCAATCATAGCATTTTCCACAAATATTCCACCTAAGGAGATAGGAATTTAAAACATACCGAGGTCATCACAGTTCTTAGGTAAATTCCTATGATTAAGAGTAGCCACTCCCCCTATTTTCAATTTCCCTACTTTCCTAATTGGTTTATTCCTATTCTTAGTGCATGCAACTTTCAAAAATTTATCATGAGAGGGAACATGCTCAATTGAATCCAAAAGTGGGATGCTAATTGCAACCTTATCAAAGATCTTATGAATGTGTGCATCATCGGCTTTCACCTTCGGGCTTCCGCTAAGTGCACTAGGGAAGGAAGGTGGAGGATTCACCCCCACCTCGGGTGTAGGATGCTCTTTGACGGGCTTCTCCTCTATAACCATGTTGCACTCCTCCAAGTTGGTTTTGTTACTCTCCATTACCAAGTCATCTTCTAGCAAGATTTTCTTCTTGGGCTAACGCACCTCCTTCCTGCTCCTTAACTTGGATGCACTCACATTTCTCGAATTTATCTCCCGTTGGGAAGAGATCTTGCTGGACTCGTTGGCCTCAAGTCAGCTCACCGAGGTGACGAGTTACCTGACTTGGATTTCAAGGTTTTTTATGCTTGAAAAAGTCATAGTCCCAAGATCTTCAATCTCACGCCTAGTTCGCTCCAAAAAAACATCTTGTTTCTTAGCCAATTGAGAAATTCCTTCCAATATTATTCTCCATCCAACTTGTCGAGTGAGGTGTTGTTTTTAGAAAGCCCTTCGTCCCTTGGATAGGGTTGAGGTGGATCTTGTCCACCTCATTTGTACCATTGAACTTGATTCTCCTCGTGCCAACGAAAGTTGGGGTGATAGTGGTACTTAGGGTTGAATGTATTCACGTAGGGGTCTTGCCTTTCACCTCCTCGTTTTCCTTAGAACCCTTTTTGTTGTCGGCCCCTTCCAAATTGTTGCCTATTGCCACCATTGAAATATAATGCCTTCACCTCATACACGTCTTTCACCATATGTGGACAAGCGTCAGTGTGATGATCGAGACTACAAATGCCATAAACCTTGACCTGATGAACTCTTCCCTTCATGAATTCCTTCATCATTGAAGCAAGCGCTTGGACTTACGCTTCTAGCTTGGGAGATGAAGGCGGCTCATCTACGGTCTTCATTCGAGATCTTGTACCAAATTTCCTCATTCCATTGGTCATTTCTTCGAAGAGCTTCATTACATCCTTTGGAAGGTAGAATAACCAGTCTCTGGCTGCATCATGGGGTGAGAAGGGAATTTACCTTAAATTGCATTCCTCTTCCGTGACTCCCGGCGGCTTCATATTGTTATAAACTAGATGAAACTCCGACAAGTGTTTTTTTGGATCTTCACCAACCATTCCATGGAAGGTTGGCAGGCATTGGATCATGCCGCTCTTGAGCTCACAAGCCACATTGGGTGGCAAGGGAGAGAAGACAATACATAGGGGTTGATTCTCCAAGTTAGGAGCCATTAACTCCCTAAGTGTGTGATTATCCTCCGCTATTTCTACAGTTTCTTCTACTACCAAAGTCGTTTCTTCTAGAGCTCCCACTCTAGCTCTTCTCCTCCTTCTTCTACAATTACCCGCGTACTCCGTTAGAGAGTGTAAAGTTACTAAGTTTGTGGCATGGTTATGTAACATAAATTAGGAGCAAAAAAATATCTAACTAGAAGAACCACTAGCACAAGGATTAGAAGTACATAGATAACTAGTACAAAGGCTCAACTGGAACAACCGAACAAAAAAAAAAACAACACTAACTACTCAACTAACACGCTATGCAAGTTAACAATTAAACACTTAAACTAGCGTACCCTTCGTGGCGCCAAAATTTGACCCGCCCCTCCCGGTGTTGCTAATAAATAACCTTTTCACGAGAGATTCACCAAATAAACTAAGAGATAGGCGTTTCAAAGATAAGAGATTTATATTGTTTCTTCTATTCCTACTACTATGCTACCTATGAGGTAGATAGTGGAAAGACTGGGGTCATCCATAGCGATGCTAGGAATTTAAAAGTTAACTAAACATTGCCGCGATCGGGTTGTCAATATGATCACGTGTTAGGAATAGCTAGAATTGCTAAATCAGGCTTTGGGAGGGGAGGGGGTTAATAACAAATACTAGCATGCAATTCACAATAGAATAAACTATGTAAACTAGCACTTGGGAAGTATTTGAGTAACATGATAATGTTCTTCCGATCCTCGATTACATCACAAACAAGAACTAAAAGCCTATTCTATTGCTTATGACACCTGGTGTGGTCGATGGTCAACACTTCCCCATACATGTCACGTAACATGCGCATGTAATATTCCATCGGCACCTTCTATCCGTAGCTCTTCGGGCCAATTTTATAGCTAAGACTAGTGTATGGTTAATCGTAACGTTAACTTGCTAACCCATATGCACACACCCATACGATTCCGACTATCATTACCCCAAGTACATCTATGTTTCCCTCCCCAGGGGATATCAATAACTACTCCAACATGAAAGTAGACTACGGTGTATGCCAGACTTAGTGTGACAATCATGTAATTAATAAGAACATGAAGAACAAACCAACATAATAATCACAAACACACAGAAATAGGTAGATCTGAGGAATCTCACAAAAAAAACATTAATTTATGAATACAAACACAAACTCTAAGTAAATTAACTACTCCCAAAGCATTGAACCAAAGTATTTCATTGGATTTAATGCCTTTGGGCAAAAAAAGAAGAAGAGAAAAGAGTTCAGAGAGAAGAAAGCGCTCATTTCTCTCTCTAGCCTACTCTTTAAGTCTAAAAATGATGATTTAGCCAAAAAGACTAAGTCACGAACGAAGAAAGGAGGAACCACGAACCAAGACATGAATCCAAGTTATAGGGACTACGATACAGCCCATGATCGGAAATCCTAACAATGTGGAGTCATGAATACAATGCACTATAAATACAAGAATACCAGCATTGGCTGAGGTAAGTCAAACTAAAGTGAGAAATACCAATTCTATAGAGGAGAGTACTAACTTGATCCTCGGAGCCCTTTCTCAAGAACCACTTCCGAGATCTGTTTTGCAGGTTTAAGGTGATACGCGGTAAATATAAGCTATTGAGCCTGATCGGGAATACCACATCATTGGCACTATCTGTAGGGACGAGAAGATTTATTTTCTTTTAAAGTCATTCATTCCCTTTAGGGTAAACAATGGAGTTCACCAGAAGTGAAAGAAGCCAAAATCACCATACACAAGAACGAACAGCTGGGCATAATAAGAGCATACATCCCAGTCAAGATCAAGCACACATTCCTAGTAAAGAGCAAGAGCACAACAAAGAAGATAGGGAGGATGATGAAGAAGAAGCTGAATATCCTAACAAAAATCAATAAAAGGAGAGGAGAGCTTTCGTGGCTTTCTTAGAAGCCAATAGAGAACATCTGTACAATCAGTTCTTAGCCACTGTCAAACCGATATCCCCCAAAAATAAGTAAAAAAGCAAGTCAAAGGCATGGGAGCCTTAATAATGAAAAAGAGTTAAGGGGTATAGTAGCAGACAATGATGCAGACAAGTCACCAATGACACCTTATCTTTGCGATATCAAGATGCCAAAGGATTTCAAGCTACCTTTGCATGTTAAAATATATGATAGGACAATAGACCCCAAGGAATTCCTACATTCCTATCGCAACAGTATGCAAATTTGCGACACGAAAATTGAATTACTTTGCAAGGCTTTCCCTATCTTCCTATTAGGGACAATAATTACATGGTACAAAGACTTACCAAATGGAAGTATAAGGTCTTGGGCACAGTTGTCGGACTTGTTTTTGGGACACTTCTATCAGAAGCAAAAGTTTACCAAAACAACATTGGACCTAAACAATATAGATCAGTGAAGTGACGAAAGTCTCGTAGATTACCACAATAGGTCATCATTGAAAGTTTGAAATTTCGGGATCTGTCGTTCCAATCCTCGTTAGGTGTATTCGTAAGGGGCATACGATTGGGAGAATTTTATAAGGAACTCATAAAAAATGCCTGAATGCCCAAGGGAATTGTAAAAAAAATGATTGAACTGTATGTGCAAACTGAAGAAGCAAACAACAGCAAGATATAACGAGAAAGAGGTGAGAAAAGAGTAATGGAGGATCAACAGAGAGGTTTTGTAAAGAAAGGGATACCTGGAAAGCCAAGGCTAGATATTCTCCATCACAAGAGTCTGCCGATAAGAGATTTCATTCGGACGAGACAATAACATTTAGCAAAGAAGATGCAGTTACAAATGCTTTTCCCCATAATAACTTGATGGTCATTATTGCTAAGGTTGGAAATGCCCGGTTCATATAGTGTTTGTGGATGATGGGAGCGCTATCGAAATCCTATTCATTGATTGCTTTGGTAAGTTGGGATTCAAATGAACTGATCCGAAGAAGTTTACATCCTTTCTTATAGGATTTACGGGATGAGCAGACACACCTTTGGGTAACATAGGTGAAAATGACAAAAATTGCACTATCATGTACGACTTCATTGTGATTGACGCGCCGAGTCCATTTAACCCTATCATCGAGAGGTCTTAGATTATTACAACGAAGGAAATATAGTCCTCATATCACTCAGTGATGAAGTTCCCAACTCCAGCAGGAATCGCAACAATAAGGCGAAATCAGTAAACAGCCAGACAGTGCATGGTTAATGCGATGAAAGCAGAAAGAAATATGGAGCAGACAAATATGGTTAGCACTATCTCAGATAATGTCTTACTCCAGCAATCGGAGCCTCAAATAGATCTGGGAGAAGAAAATAAAGTTGTTATTTTGGATGAGGAAGAAAAATCTAAGTGAGTCAAGATAGGAAAACATCTCTCAACCGAGGTGAAAGAAAAAGTCATAGTAGTCTTACGAAGTCACAAAGATACATTCGCATGGAATGTACAGAACATGGGAGATGAAGCTTTACTAGTGATTCGATCAAACCAGTCAAGCAAAAGAAATGAAGCTTTACTAGTGATAGCCATAAAGCGATTGAAGAATAAGTTAAAGCATTGCTTTAGGCTGGTATTTAGAAGGAGGTAATCTATCCAAAGTGGTTAGAAAACCCAGGGATAGTAAAAAAGGCAGATGCAGGATGGAGGATGTGTATGGACTTCACTGATCTAAAGAAGGCATGCCCAAAATATTTCTATCCTTTGCCTAAAATTGACCAATTAGTAGAAGAAATATTATGGTATGAAGTCCCAACATTCTTGGTTGCGTATAAAGGGTACCACCAAATACTGATGAACCCAAAAGCTGCAGAAAAGGTGGCCTTCATAACAAGCTTTAGAGTGTTATGTGAAGATGCCATTTGGCCTAAAGAATGCAGGTGTAACATATCATAGAGTAGGCGGCACTGCATTTTGCAACCAAATAGGATGAAATGTTAAAGCATATGTTGACCACATGGTTATCAAAAGCAAAAAGATATGCCACTTCACACAAGATTTGAAAGAAACTTTGGATACACTAGGTGTGATTGGTATGAAACTTAATCCCAAGAAATGCATAGTTGGAGTAGGCGCAAGAAATTTTTTAGGATAGAAAGTATCCACCAAAGAGATTGAGGTTAGCCCAAAAAAGATACAAGAAATAGTTAACCTTCCTCAACCTTTAACAGCCAAGGAAGTGCAGATATTAATGGGATCATTGGCGTCACTTAGAAGATTTGTTTCAAAGGCGGTTGAGAAACATTTCCCATTCTTTGAAATCCATAGAAATGTCAAAAAGTTCAGCTTAGAATATTTGTTTCAAAGGCGGTTGAGAAATATTTCCCATTCTTTGAAATCCTTAGAAAGGTCAAAAAGTTCAGCTGGAACGATGAAAGTCAAAAAGCGTACGAGTCATTGAAGAAATAGTTACAAGCATTCCTAACACTGAAGTCGCCAATCCTTGGAGAAACTCTATATCTGTACTTAGTGGTTTCAGCAAAAGTAGTAAGTTCAGTTTTGGTGTGCCAATAGGCCAAAAATAAGTGCCAGTATACTATATTAGTAGAATACTACAGAGTTCAGAGAAGGCATACTTTCCAATTGAAAGGTTAACTCTAGCTTTTTGGTATATTCAGCAAGGATATTGTGAAAATATTTCTGGAGTCATAGCATCACCGTGTATAATGAATACCCAATTAAGAATATTTTAAGTAAGCTTGAATCGTACGGAAGAATGACCAATTGGGCTCTTGAGTTAGGGTAGTATGAGATCCAGTTTCCACTGTGAACTTCAATAAAGGCGCAAACCTTAGCAGATTTCATTGCGGAGATGACAAGTGAAGATGCATAGAAGGCAAGTAAACAAGAAAATCTTGGAATTAACAAAGGGAAATCTAAGTGGATAAACATTGCATGGAAACTGTTCGTTAATGGACTATCCAACAAAGAAGGTCATGGAGCGTGATTGCTACTGGTAAATGAAGAAGGATAGGAATACATATATTCACTTCATTTTGACTTTCCCCTCACCAACAACGAAGCCAAATATGAAGCATTAATATGTGGCTTAGACCTTACAATCAAGATGAATGTCAAAAACATTAAGTGCTTTAGCGATTCATAGATAGTAGTCCAGAAAGTGCGGGAAGACTACGAAGTGCAAAAAGGGAAATTGATAAAGTATTTAAGAACAATTCGTCACCTCATCGCTCAACTTGAATACTTTGATGTTCAACATGTACCAAGAACTCAAAATACCAAGGCACACGCCTCGAGCAAATTGGTGAAAACTAGATTTGATTCGTTGATAGGGCAGAAGGATGTGAAAGTGGAGGTCATACCAGTCAGAAGTACACTAATAACAACTATATAAACCGGTCCACACAGAAGAAGTAAACTGGATGACACTGTTGAAAGACTACTTTGCAATGAGAAAATTACCAGAAGAGTTACAAACTATTGTCACAGGCAGAAGTAACAAGAAAGTTTGTTTGGCAGAATGTAGTTTGTCGATTTAAGATTCCACAAACTATCATAACAGATAATGGGACACAGTTCACAAGTGGGACATCAGTTACTTCTTCCCCTTCAGTGGCTTTAGCTTCAATGTTTATTAATTGAGAATTTTCTTTGGCAATATTCTCCCATGGGATATCATTTGCAATGGGATTGTTCATTTGGATGGGCGTGACCTCTACCTCTTAATTTTCATCATCTGAAAAGAACAACCTCTTAGCAGTATATTTAGCTAAATCATTACTGCAATCCAGTATACAACATAAGCTAGACGAACACTTGGAAATAATGGGACAATGTTAAGAATAAGGGATAAAAATAAGTATGACAAGGGGAAACGACAAGATAACGACAAACAAACACCTTCACTCTTAGAATCAGCATGGAAAAGGCATATAGAATGTTCGTTGAGTCTTGATACAACCTCAGAGTTAACATTAAGATGAACCCCTGCCTTAGGAAGTTTGGAGTTGGGAACATTATAGTTCCAAATTGGAAGAGTCTATTCGCTCCCATTACTAAGTTTTAAATAGAAATGTTTTTACGACATACACCACAGTTATTAGAAAATCTGCTGACAAACTCAACATTGGGTATGACCGGATAAAAGGTGAATCATCAGACAAGTTTTTCACATTGTGAAGCTGATACATACTACATAATAGGTCAATAAAAAAAGGTATTTGGGCTTGCTCGCACACATGATAGAAAACAACAATGATCGAGATACCCTTAGGATGAAACTGAGATAGTGCGACTCGATAATGTGGGGGTAAATCTAGAATGTGTTGGGATAAAGGAAAAGTGAGTCCAAATTTAAGATAATTCAGATAACAAGAGATAAATCAAGGAGGAGGAGTGCGAACACTCTCAGAGTTATCAGGAGCCCTAAGCTTATACGAACACAAGAATGGAAAATTATTCTTTAAATTTTACAAATGGTAATCAGAAAGAATTCTATTAACAGTTGAAGAACCGGTGAGATGGTCGGAATCCTCCCCAGAGTTGACATCGTCAACATGGATATCTTTTATGGAAGGGTTAATGATGAGACGTCAAATGCATATATTTTCCAAAGCATTTAACATCTCTTTTGTTATCTTTTTGTTGGAAGATTACTAGATTTAGGTAGGTTTACATTATAAGGGGTTTAGATAACCGTTTTTGGTTTTTGTATCTAAATCCTTCATTTTGCAACCTATTTTTAGTCTAATGGATTTTTAGCCCTTACGAGCATCTAGATTCTTTTTGTGAGCTTAATTTATAGATTGCTCGCAAGTACTTCGGAGTATTTTAGTGAAGGCCATTCGCAAGGATGGTAGAATATTGAAGGCCATGAGTCAAAACGTGGTAGAAGATAAAAGGGTCGAAGAAGGAAGACAAAGAAGCGGATGAATTGTGATCCGGATGTTTTAATCGAGTTCCGGGAAAAATCCAAGAAGAACCAACCTCTGAGGATGGAACCATTGGATTTGTCTTCTCGAGCACTATAAAATCGACTACAAGAACTCCCTAATCGGATCAACGGTTCAACCGTGGCGACCAACCGAAGACCGGCCGACCAAGTGCTCTGTTTGACACGGACCGTGTAAAACCTACACGGACCGTGCAGACTGTTCTGCCCAAAAATCTGTTTGGCCGAAAATCCCATTTTTCCTATAAATACCCCTTCTTATCTTCATTCCAAAACCCTTCTTGGCCGAAAATCATCCCCCAAGAACCCTAAATCTTCATTTTCTTCTTCTTTTCTTCTTTCTTTTCATAGTTTTTGTAGATTTGTTATGGGTTTTCATTATCTAGCAT
>JAULKM010072448.1:0-11899 GCA_032355605.1 Rubia tinctorum
TAGTTATAAATTTTATAATCCGCTTCATACAACCCGAAAATTTTATCTTAATTTCTTCTAATTTACACTTTAAACCTTGGTCTTTCCATGACTAATGGAAAGATCGTCTTTCAAGAGACAGACTCTAATATTTTTAGGAATATATTCAATATGAGAAAGTCTCAGTAGATGTGATTTTCCCATAAACTTATGAACAGTTCACAATGATTTTTTACCTTAAATAATGTAATTTTTTATAAAATTTAAATATTGTATTTTAAAACAAAAATTAATTATTAGAATAATAAAATGTAAAAAGTCTTAGTTGAAGTGCTACAAATTTATTATGCAACATGTAACAGTTATGAAATTTATAACCGATTCATGCAACCCAAAATTTTTATCTTTATTTCTTTTAATTTACACTTTAAATCTAGGTTTTTCCATGACTTATGGAAATATCGTCTTTCAAGAGACGGACTCAGTAATAATATGTATTTGAATGTGAAAATATAAAAATATAGAATATAAAAAAATATTTTCTAAATTTAGTATGTAATTTAACAAATGCAATGTATAAGGTAAAAAATAAGTGGCATGTACATAAATACCTTATGGACAGGCCGCATGTCAATAGACTCACTCTTCAAATATAACCATAAATACATGAGTAAATAAAAATACAATCCTCTGATAATTTAATATATAAAAATAACCCTAACTAGTTGATGAAAGTGCAAATATAACCATAAGACACCATTTTTTGTATTGACCTAATTTTTCCGGCGTTGAACAAAATGCCCTTTGGCCCAAAAACAGAAAGTGTGTGGACAGTTATACCCTTACCACAGCCGTTGTTCCACCACTGCATCACCACCGCTTCGACTGGGCCGCTACCGGGACGTCGCTGGGCCACTAAACCCACCACCACCCTGCCACCCAGCCCCACCAAACCCACCACCACCCTGCCACTCAGCCCCACCACCAGTCCCTCTACCATCCAGCCCCCCCACATAGCCCCGCCACCTAGCTCTAGCTAGCATCGCCTCTTCCACCGTGTCAAGAACCACCTCCTCCGTCGTGTCAAGAACTGCCTCTTCGCCTTCTCCGTCGTGTCAAGAACCGCACCGTGCCCACTGTGTCAATAACTGTCCCGCCTCCTCCATTGATCTAAGAACCACCTTGCCCCCCTGCCAATCTGAGAACCACCCACCACCACCGATATTCCCTCATTCTCCACCACCTTAACCACCACCCCCTGAGAAACGCCCGATCTGAAAACACCCCTGCCACCTAAACCCTATCCTCGCGGAACCCTAGCCACGCCGCGCAGCCACATCCACAACCCTCAAAACCCTAGTGCCTCTACAACCATCTTTACCACCTTCTCCGCCGCCTGCCTTTGCCACAATAAACGCCCTCGTTCGTGCTCCCCTGCTCTGAAGCCTTCACCGGCGTTGGAGAAGAAGAAGAAGAAGGGTTCACTATTTTGGGTACGTCTTTGGAGTGTTAAGAAGATGACAGTGTTTTTCTTTTTTGTTGACAAGGAAAGATTAGGGCAAGACCGGGAATGGGTTGTGAATGGGTTAGGGGTATATAGTAATTTCATTATTCTTTACTTTTTAAAACTTTTTAGAGGGATGAGATGGTATTTTCACTGAATTCCAAGCTAAATATGCCAAAATGGGTATATTTGCACTTATACTTACTATCCAGGGTTATATTTACACTTTCAATTATCAAAAGATTATATTTGCACTTATGTGAATTAGGTAGGGTTATATATGTACTTTTCTGAAGCCTGAAATAATGTTCAACTCCCTTGCAGAAGCAAGTTGAGCCAATTGATCCATAACAGTGACCGCATATTGAGAGGCGTAGATACCCAAAAAAAGAAAAGTCAGCAGGAATAAAAAAGAAACGCGAGAAAGTGAAACCACATTATATAAACTAGGGACAGATAGCCCTCGGGAAGAAGCAAAGTCAAATTTGAAAAGGGTTTTTCTATAGGTGCAAGAACTTAAACATCTATCAGGGTTATTTTTGGGTCAGAAAGGCCAAGATGCTCATCTTCCAAACCCTTGTGCTTCAAATTCACGAAAGATTTGAGACTGGCACGGGGGAACCTGCATCATTAAAACCAAGTTCTCAGGGGGTCAGAACAGAAGTACCCTTGAGAGATGGATCAGCAACGACATCCTTGAGAAATCCCACTGGCAGAATAAGATAACTTAGAAGCCATATATAATGATATGACATAGTATATGTACGACGGAAAATCTAAAAAAACAAAGGGAACCTTCAGTATTAGAGGTAGATTAATCAACTTCTTGGAGGATGGCAGGAGGCTTATCAGATCAATCTTATTTGACATCCCCCACCTTATAATCCTTAACGTCCAAGGTCTTGAACATGGCTATTAACTGAGACACCTCGTCAAGAATAGGAAATTCATTAAGATATTTATCCCCTTGCACTTTGCCATTTCAAGATGGATAGGGTTAGGAAGCAGTGTCAAAAATAAGGAATTAGCCCCCCCATTCCTTGGTCGAGGAAGGAGCCACATTTATGGGCCTCCTCTCCCCCTCCCACCTTTCACATACAGTGTAAAGATAGCCTTCTCACCCTCAACAAAGCCCCGATTAGGCCATATTTTATACAAGCACTGAAAAAGGGTAAAAGAAGGTTCTTCTCTGTAGAGAATGCAAAACTTGATGAATCCAAGCACTACTATGAATTTTGGATGGAGCTAGAAAATGTTAAAATTGTAATGGCTTAACAAACTGTTAAGAAAGTCGCGGAACAAAAAGAAAAGACCACAGTCAAGGTTGTGATTGTACATAGAAGATTTCTCGTAGAAAGATTATAACAGGTTTCACCTACTTCTGGCTGGAAAGTCTAACATCTGTTGGAACAAAGTAACCCTCTAAACTGATCTCAAGTGCACTAGCCTGAGTTTCCTCCAGCCCAACACACTCACATGATCCCTACCAACTAGACATACACTACCCTCACAGATCAACAAGCGTTTCCTTTCCTATTCCTAAGAGGGGGTGTTGAATTTAATACTTGTTGCGTTACTTGTTCTTTGGAGCATGCATGGTCTTTGTTGCCAGACTGCATGCATGAACCAATTTGTTGCACTGCATGCATGGTATTTGTTAGGGATATTAATTCATGATTTGTGTATTTACTTAGTGTAAGAAGTTCTCTTTTGTTCCTATAAGTAAGGATGTAGTTATGCTAGTTGAGATGTTTGTTAGCCCGCGTTCAGTAGTTTCCAGGTTCTTAGGCCACATTTAGTTGTTTGTTAGACTACGTTTAGATTATTTTGTTAGTTGGTTTTTCCTGATATAAACAGAAAATTTGTAACTTTTAACACCATATGTTACCTTTTGTTTTAACCAAATTACCTTGCAAATAATTTTGATTTTTATATTTGGTATCAGAGTCATACCATTTCAATGGTTGGGATCAAATAAACATTATCAAAGAAGTCAGTAACACCACCAAGGAGGGGCAGACGCAACCCGTCAAGGCCATGAGGCTGCAACATGGTAGTTCAGCCACCGTTGAGGAAATCAATTGGGATAATGGTTTACTTGATGCTAACACACACAAACTACGCTGATTGGGCTCTAGTGATAAGGGTCAATCTATATGCACAAGGTTTGTAGTGTGTGCTTGAGCACGAGGATGCTTTGTGAAAATAGGCAAGTGTTGTCTGCTATCTTACGTGTTGTGCCACCAAAGATATTATCCATGTTGGTGGTGTGGATAAGACGAATGAGCCATATGACACGATGAATATCCATAAAATGGGAATTAATCGAGTCTATGAAGAGAATGCCTAGAATTTGCTTATTAAATTTGAAAATGTCACTAACAAGGATGATGAAACAGTCGATGATTTTTCTATAAGAATCACTAGTCTAGGAAAAAATCTTAGCATCCCTGGTGACACTATTGAAGTATTCGGGGTGGTGAAGAAGATCTTGCGAGGTTTACCCCCACAATACTCGCAAGTGGTAATCACAATCGAGGCGTTGCTTGATTTGAGCACATCATAGATCGATGAATTGAATAGATGGTTACGGGAGATAGAAGATTGCTACAGCCTTGGAAATTCATATGGAAACTTGAGAGCTCAGCTACTTCTCATGGAAGAAGAGTGACGAGCTTGTAAAAAGAGTGATGAAGAGTCATTGGGAGGAGAAAAAAAAGCATGGACATGCTAAAGGAAAATGCTACAAATGTGGCATTTTTGGTCATTTTGCTCGAGAGTGTCACAAGCCTCGGCACGAAAACAAGGAGGAGGCTCATTTGACGATGCTCAAAGATGATCAACCTACATTACTATTGGCCTCAACATTTTAAGAGATGCATGGTGCCACTCAATACATGTTTTTTAATTAAGAACGCATGATTCTGGTCGATGTTGGTGCGGGGGTGTGGTACATTGACACAGGCGCACATAATCATAGGACGGGTTCTGAGGAAATGCTTTCTTCACTTGACAAAAGTTTGAAAGGCTCGGTCAAGTTTGGAGATAGATATGTGGTCAATATTAGTGGATATGGGGTTGTGATGTTTGGTTGCAAAACTAATAAAGAGCATAGGGTGCTCATAGGGGTATATTACATCCTCCAACTACGTAGTAATATTTTTAGCTTGGGTCAATTGGATGAGAGTGTCTGTAAGATTGTGATTGAAGATGGTGAATTGTGTTTGTTTGATTGAGAGAAAATATTACTTTCAAGAGTGCTTCACTCTAAGAATAGACTATACACTTTGTCTTTGGACTTCGAAACTCCCGTGTGTCTACTCTTGAAGTTAGATGATGAAACATGGATGTGGCATGCTCGCTATGGTCACCTCAACTTCTGATCTTTGTCAAACTTGGCCCAAGGTAGCTTGGAAGAAGGAATTCCATCGATCACTCCCGTAGAGCAATTTTGTAATCGGAGTGCTTTTGGAAAGCAGCATCAACCTCCATTTCCACAAGCTTCGTCGTACCGTGCAAAGAAAGGATTTGAACTAGTACATGTGGATTTGTGTGGACTGATTGCACCATCTACACTGGGAGCTTTAAAATACTTCAGAAAATTCAAGGTTAGTGCAGAGGTTGAGCATGGCAAGAAGGTTGTAGCATTTCGGTCGGTCTGGGGCATAGAATTCAATTCAAATAAACTTCAGGAATTTTGTGACCATTGAGGGATCAAACAAAACAATACTTCACCTTAATCTTCCCAACAAAATGGAATAGTGGAACATCGAAGTCAAATAGTGATGGAAATGGCTCGGTGTTTGCTCAAAATCATGGCTATGTCAACTATGTTTTAGGAAGAAGCGGTGGGGACCGCAATTTACATTCTTAATTGTTCACCAACCCGGAGTTTGGAAGGGAAAATTCCATATGAATCATGGAAAAAACACAAGCCAAAGGTGCATCATTTGAGTACTTTTGGGTGTGTAGCTCACGTGAAGAAGGTTGGGCTTGGAGTAAGCAAAATTGTGGATCGTTTGATGCCGATGGTTTTGATTAGGTAAGAAGAAGGATCTAAAGTTTATCGAGTGTATGATCCGGTGGGAAAAACACTTCATATGTCTTGTTCTGTAGTGTTTGAAGAGTATAGAAAGTGGGATAGGTTGACAGAGTTGAATGATCAATCAAACGAAGTGTTCACTGTTGATTATTTGGGTGAAAGTGCACCTAGAGAAGGTATCTTGCACACAAAGGTCATTAAAAATGAAAAGGAACCTTGCATTGAGCTTGAGAGAAGCAGCACTCGGATGCCTCAATCGGGTTGGGAAACGATGATGCAATTAGCACAAATCATGGTGTTCAGTGGTACGTAGTGAAGCACAAGGCTCGACTTATCACAAAGGGATACATTCAAAAAAAGTATTGATTTTGATGAAGTCTTTTCACCGATGGCTCGAATGGAGACAGTTTGACTACTAATAGCACTTACCGCACATAAGAGTTGGGAGATTGATCACATGAACGTCAAGTATGCGTTTCTAAACGGTGATCTTGTTGAGGAGTGTACACCAACCTCCAAGTTACTTTGATTCTGATAGAAGAAGAAGGTGGTTAAGCTTCACAAGGCATTGTATGGTTTACGGAAAGCGTCACAAGAATGTAATGCCAAGTTAGATGTTTCACTAGTTTTTATTGGTTTTGAACGTGGTCTGTAAAAGCATGTCGCCTACCGAAGGGTTAGTGGTTCTTCATTGTTGCTAATTGGAGTGTACATTGATGATTTTACTATCACATGAGCTTGTGTTGATGGACTTTTAAGCTACTATCTTGGAGTCAAAGTGAAGTAAGGAGATGGTGAAATCATGCTCTATCAAAAAAACCTATGCCTAGTATGGTGGGATGCAATCCATGCCACACACCAATGGGGGTTAGGATAAAGTTAAGCAAAAAGGATGTCGGGAGATTGTTGATGCAACAAAATATAAGAGCATTGTTGGTAGCTTGCGCTACTTTGCAATACAAGCCCCGATTCAGCTTTTTTAATGGGGTTAATAAGTTATTTTATGGAGGCGTCGAAGGCGTCTCATTGGGCAGTAGTGAAGAAGATTTTGAGGTATGTTTAAGGGACCATTAGTTATGGTTGTTGTTACGGGAAGAATGATATTTTAGAGCCTGGTTCTAAAGGTTATAGCGACAACGATTATGACGGTGATGTTGAGGGGTACAAAAGTACTTTGAGGTGGAATTCTTCCTTGGTAAAAATCTGGTTAGTTAGACGTCTCAAAATCAAAAGGTGATTGCTCTTTCTTCTTGCAAGAATGAGTATATTGCAGCTGCATCGGCGGCTTGTCAAGGTGTTTGGATGAGTCATTTGTATGTGATCTCACAAGTCAAGAGCCAAATACGGTGAAACTACTCGTGGACAACAATTTGGCAATTGATTTGAGCAAGATTCCGATGCATCACGAACGAAGTAAGCTAGGGATGACAGTGGGGCGAGTTTTGGTGGAGGTCTACCCCGCATCCCACTAGTGTAGGAAAGGAGGGATTAAAGGTGGTTACATTGAAATGGAGAAGGCACTTTAAAATTTCCTTCTCTAGTCCCCCTTTTGATCACCAGCGATCAAAGGCAGTCCTGGGAATCGCCTTTTAAAAAATGCCAAAGAAGGCTATTCTGAACCACCTTTAAAAAGCCGATATAACCGCCTTTAAATAGTTCCAAACTCGTCCTTCGTGAAGTTCTGATTCAGAACCAGTGTTGTTCCTCAACCTCGTGTTGGATATCAAACTTGGAAATGTAGGGGAAGGGTTTGGGGCTTTTCATTTGGTTCCTACATCGGATCTTTATTCCCTTGCTATTATATAAAAAAGCGGTTCAAAAAATGACTTTACTGAATTTGTTTCCTAGTTTGGAAATCTTTTTGGGTGTTGTCTTCCAAACTCATAAGGCATGGACGATCCTTCAGGTGAAATGGGCAAAGAATGGAGGATTGTCATTCTGAATTCGGAACTGTGGTCAGGAGTTGTGGTAAAAAAAATTATTTCATACTTGGCCCGACATTCACTAGCCTCTATCTAAAGATTCACAATGTATGAAAATACAAGACATGATCATACAACTTAACAAAAATCTAGAGATAAATCTAAGAAAGCAATTATCTATAGATGAGAAGAGAAATCACTAGGAATTCTATTCAGCACAATTCATATCTAAATTATTTACCAAATATGTGTTACTCTACCACGTTAGAATTTCCTAAGGTTGTCGAGCAGGCGTGAATTAAATGTCTAGCCAAACTATTTCTTGCACTATCGATGTCATGTTTTGAATAGGGCTTGACTATGCTTTGGAAAATCTGTGTATATGAGATGGGAAACACTAGAAAAAATGTGTTATATAAAATTTGATTTTTTTAGTTAAAATGGTGGCAAGAAACAACTTTATACTTACTTTCTTAATATCTAGGTAATCCAATAGTATTTCTTGAACGCACTCCGCTGCGGATAACATTATGTAATATCCGCCCTTCCATGTTTGTGGTTATTTCTTGTATTGATATATATATATATATATATATCAATGGAGATTATGAAACACCAAATAACATATATAAAAAGTATACATCAAAACAAAAAGTAGGAAATTGACCTTAAGTTCGACTACGTTTAAACTTGTGTCCCTTTG
This sequence comes from Rubia tinctorum, assembly GCA_032355605.1. Lineage (NCBI taxonomy): Eukaryota > Viridiplantae > Streptophyta > Magnoliopsida > Gentianales > Rubiaceae > Rubia > Rubia tinctorum. Next base: position 8,151 of record JAULKM010072448.1, read on the forward strand.
GTCGATGAGACCATTCATTGCTGATGATAGAATTTTCACAAAAGTTTTAGATGGTTGACAGTGAAGTGGATCCATCCAATACACGTGCTTGTTTACGGGGACAATAAAAATAAATCGCCAATGTTACCTTCACATCAAAGTTTATGTATCTTTAAACTTTTCTTAAATGCTATTAATAAACAAAATAAACATTGCAACCGTCACCTCTCAATTTATGGAACAACGAATAGTTTCTTATCCACCCATCCTAGACTCTTGCGTATGTAGTTGATCCTCACTTTCTCTGTGAATCCAATTTCTTTGGTGAATATGGAGGTAGTTTTGGTGGGGGTGAGGCGAGTATGAGTATGAAAATCATACCCGCCATGGGTAGTGGATCAGACATGGATATTAGTTCATACCGGCCCCATCCCCACCCCTCCCTACTAAACCTGTTATATACCCGCTAATTTAAAATAAAATATATTATTATTTATTCATATTGAAAGTATCTTACCTATAATATTTCATGTTAACAAATTTATTAAATTTTAATATATAATTTACTATACAAGGGGAATATTAACTATTTTTGAATATATAAGTGAGATTAGTACAATGGGTATGAAATGGGTAGGGAGACCCAAGTGAGTGATGGGGAGGGTATGGATTTTGTATAATAACCAGTGGGCAGGGTGAATTTTAAATTTGTACCTGCCATAGGTGATGGGGCAAGTATGGGTATGAAAATTTTAGGTGGCCATGGGTATGGATGTACCATAATCCACACATGCCCTACCCCATTGTCATCCCTAAAGTAAGCATATTCTTATTCGTTATCATTTCATTCGTGAGTGTATTGAAAATGGTTCGGTGGAGGTTAGCCACATTGGGACCCAATAGAAATTGGCGGACATTCTAACCAAGGCACTTTGACATGTTAAATTTGCTGAAATACGACAAAATTTTGGTGTAGTTGAAGTTGGTTCAAGCAAAAATTTTAAGGGGGAGAAATGTTGAAGTTAATACTTGTTGCATTGTGTGGTGTTTCAGAGCATGCCTAGTCTTCATTGTTGCATTGCATGCCTGGAACAACTTGTTGCATTGCATGCATGGTATTTCTTAGGAATATTAATTCATGATTCATGAATTTACTTAGTCTAAGAAGTTCTCTTTTGTTCCTATAAGTAAGGATACAGTTGTGCTGGTTGAGATGTTTGTTAGCCCACGTTCAGCAATTGTCAGGTTCTTAGGCCACGTTTAACAGTTTGTTAGGTCATGTTTAGTTTATTTTGTTGGTTGGTTTTTCCTGATGTAATTTCCTTTAAATAGTGCATATGGATAAACATAAAAAACTATAATTTCAGCACAATTTCTTACCTTTTTGTTTTAACCAAATTACCTTACAAATAATTTTGGTTTCTATAGGGGGGACTTGAGACCACCAGGAGCATCAATCCCGACAGAGCCATCACCTTGTTGGGGTGGATCACTCTCTTTTACTGAGGAGGATTTGACATTTGAGGTTTTTGGCAAAGTTAAGGGCAATGAAACACCGAAAGAGGAGAAGAGTAACTTACATGATTAGAAAAATCTCCCATAAGAGATTAGACAACAGATCTGAAGATGAAATGAGCATTACACTAAAAGAAAGGCGGCTAAGGAAACTTATATGAAAAGTGACCTGGTTTTATTATAAAAAAGGTTGATTTATCAAACCTAGGGGGCTTTCTAGATTAAAGGTAATAATTACTGTCTCGAAGATCAGCGAGCGTCGTTGGGTTAAAGTTCTTACCCAAATAAAGGTCGTGATACGTGGAGCTCCTACCAACACAAAATATGATAAATATGTTCGAATTCTCTACAATTACTTTCAAGGCAAAGGGTTAGGAACTACATGTTACGGAGAATTCAAAGACACCAAATATGACGTGCGTTATTTTATGCAATTAAAGTTATTGATGGTCAAACATGCCTTGAATTTTTTTGCAATCAAATGTAGTCAATGTTAGAAAACCAGAAGGAATAACCAATTTATGACTCATCTCGTTTTTATAGCCTAACTCGTGAGTTTATTTGGAAGCTTCTAAAAATTGCAGACATGTCCCTAGTTGCTACTTAGATTAAGAAAAAGTTGTTATTCGGGAGACAGTCAATTTTCTTCTTATTATTATATAATTGTTATGTTTAATATTATAATTTCAATTAAATTTACATTGATTTATTGTCTGAAATTAATAAAAATCAAAATGCAATCTTTATTATGGATTTTATAATATTTGAGTGGGTCTAATGACAGCCGGTCTATCCATAAGCTTATGGACATGATAGGGATCAATTTGCAATTAACTCAAATTATACAAAAACATTTCTTCCTCAAATGAGACGCGCAACCCATCCTTTGCAACTTCTCCATCCTCATTCTTCTTCCTTCAATCTTCATTCTTCTTCCTTCAATCATCATTCCCAAATTTCAATCTCCTTCCCAGAGTTCAATTTCCATTTTCTGCGAATCTAACTTCTCTCAGCTAACCAAATCTTTGTCCGATCAATTTTTTTTCTTCCAATGAGCTCTTCAAACTATCAGTTAGTGTTAGGCAAAATTCTGCCCAGGTCTAGAGGAGAAGGGAGGGCGAGTTCTAGATCTAATTAAAACAACTTGATTTCAAATTGATTAAAACTAAATTTCAACCGTATTGTAATTCTTCACATCCGATTGAGGTTATGTTATTCAATTGCGTTCGATGTGAATGATATTGTTGTTGAAAGTTCTGAATGTATGAATTCTACTTCCATGAACATGTAAAAAACATGTGGCAAATATTTGAAAAACGAACTGAATGCTTCTAAAAAAATTCGTATATATTATGCACTTGTTACCTTACAGTACGTATCGTTTCTATTAAAACATGCACTTGTTTTAAAAAAATTGAATATGAATTATGAAACTTTTCCAAGAGATAATGTATACGTTAAGTTAAAATTTCACAATGTAAAATTATCATATTAACTCTGCATTAATTACTTTACAAAATGTATTGTTTAAATTAAAACATGCATATGATTAAGAATTATCAATTCCTTTTATGAATAGCAAAAATTTTACTTGAGGTGGTGAATGAGTTAACTTATGAATCATCTATGTTTTTTAAAATATGCATATGTTAATTAGCCTACAACTAGTACTCTCTTATAGTATACACAACATATGTCACATAATTTTGTAGTTTTTTTAAAAAAAATTATGTACTACAGTTAATACATTACAATATATACTGATTACATTAAAACATGTGTTTATTTTAAAAAACATGAGCAGATTTCCCTGATTTAAATCAAAGAGAAGTCACAGAAAGTATTTCAAGCGTGAAAGCAACATATGTAAGGCATTGCATACTTTGTATAAAAACATGCAAATTTTGTCAAATTCAAACACGAGAAGGGCTCTCAACATCTAAACAAAATGGAAAATACAGTTCTCGTGACAGGAATCTTCCATTAGGGAACTTACAATTGCAACAGTATCCCTATCTAGATTAACTAACATTTTCTAATACAATTAATCAATTATTAATCTTCAAAAGGGTGATTATCTTTGAATCTTCAAGTCCAGTTTCATTTTCATATGAATTCTCCTCGTTTTGGAACGTCTTGTGGAGTCCAATGTTCAATGTTGTCCGATTCTTTAAAAGTGAAAACAAAAAAAGTTTAGATACAACTCATATAAAAAGTCACACACATTGGATATAAACAGTTGCAGAATAAAAGCA
>JAULKM010072476.1:0-11897 GCA_032355605.1 Rubia tinctorum
AGAGCTTAATAAGAAATGAATTGAGAGTGAAACCTGGTACCTACCCTTTCAACTATTTAGGTTGCCCAATTTTCAAAGGGAGAACTAAGGCAAGCTATTTTCAGCCCCTGTTTGAACTTTATGAAAAGAAACTTAAGAACTGGAAAAATACCTGGTTAAGCACAGCTGGTAGGTTGACTCTCATAAAATCAGTCACGTACTCTATCCCACAACATCTATGGGATGTCATGGAACCCCCAAAATCCATAGTGAAAACTCTAAAATGAAAAATTACTAGATTTTTCTGGGGGGAGGGAAAAATGGAAATAAAAAAGTTTGGATTAGTTTGGATAAGATGTGTTATCCTATGGAACAAAATGGCTTAGGTTTAAGGAAACTAGCAGACATCGTTGACACATTTTCTCTTAAGCTATGGTGAAAATTCCAGCTAGGAACTACCCCATGGGCTCAGTTTATGTGGTCGCTGCCACATAACAAGAGAAATTCACAAAACTGTAAAAGAATTTTGAAAATGGATCCGTTGGCACTTGGTAATGCTAGGGTGTTAATTGGAAATGGACTCTCAAACTTTTTGACATATAACTGGACATGTTTTGGCCCCTTGATGGACAAGATTGCATCCAATACAATCCCCTCTGACTTATCAGTGGATGATTTTATAAATAATAAGGATATTTACATGTTTATTTTTAGCCATCTCAACCCTGACATTATTGTTTTTTTTTGCAGGATTCCAAACTCCATTTAGATTGACATGATAGAATGGTCTAGAAACCAGCAGAGAATGAGAATTTTTCATTCAAAGCTGGTCACCAGATTATTGCTCTACATCGAGGTAACCTTAGATCATTGAAACAGGTTTGGAATGTTTAATAGCCAAATTTTTTCCCCATATTTTTATGAAAGCTGGTTAATGTTGTATTGCATTTTGATGATATTTTGGTCTTTTCAAAAATACCACTTGCTTCTAAATGCCCTAGTGTTACATTTTGGACTCGTTATCTCATTTTTTTCAACTCATGTACACTAGCTAAAGAAATATGGGATGCGATTAACTCTATCTTAGGTATCACAGTGCCTGATTTCCAATCAATTTTTGGCAATCTATCATTTTACTAGTCATATAGGGGTACATCTGCTATACATTCAAAGTTGGTGAACATCCTACCATCTTTTGCAATATGGAACCTTTGGAAAACTATAAATAAGCTTATTTTGATGAGATAAGACCTAATACAATAAATATCATGAAGCTCATCAAGGAGGATCTGTTTTCTGCCATTCATTAAAAACCACCAGCCACCTTTAAACCAGCAGACAAATTTTTGGATACTACTGGCATAATTCCTAAAATTAACATACGTAGGAAGCCTAACATCAGCTTATTGAATTGGAAAAGGCCATCTTGTCATTTTAAAATTAATGTGGACGCTTCCTGGGTTAAAGGAAAACCATATTGTGGAATTGGAGCTGTAATAAGAGATTATCATGGTAAATTCATGCCTGCATACATCTTTTCTGTATATGCTATTTCCAGTTTTCATGCTGAACTTATAGTTGTCCAAAAAGGTTACCATTTGGCAACAACCTTGGAGCGTAATCTGTTCATCATAGAAACTGATAATATAAAAAGTTTTCCACAACATTAGAGATCCCTATAAATCTCCATGGCAACACTTTGACATTGCACACTCACTTCACAAATCCCTTTCTGAATCCTATCTCACTCATGTTCTGAGAGAAGGGAATCAGGTTGCGGATGCTTTAGCCAAACAAGCTGATAAAGGGATTATGCAATCTCACATACTCATATATGCTCAGCTAGATAAAAAAAACAAAGGGTCTTTCACACCTAGATAGGTTAAATGTGCCTAACATAAGAGTCACTTGAATGGATACTGCTGATAAAAGTTTTTGCAGATTACTCACTCGGCTAAAAAAAGGGAGAAGCCTAGCAGAACTCGGAGCAGGAGCAAACCACTTACTCATCTCACTTGATGTTTCCAACCAAATATCAAGCAGGCAGAAGTTTGGGCTCATCAACGAACAGGTGCATCTCACTCTTCACAAATTCAGAAGAATTTCCAGAAGCTTTGAACCTGGAAAACACCACAAATCCAGAGGAATACATCCATCAAAACATAGAGAAAATTTGGAAATCTAGGCCATGTTTTAGCATTAACACGGGGGTTGAGATGCAAACACTGGAATCATTTCCAAGTTCTACCTATGCGGTTATTTTTGTTAGTAGAACAAAACATCAGTTGACAAATATTTTGCCTTTTGTCTACCTCTTGTAAAAAGTCAAGGTATTGCTTGATCAAAACTCTTGTAAAGACTCTATCAAATCTTTTGGTAAGGATTGATGACCCTAATAAATATCCCTCCCATTAATTTGAGTTTAAATTAAAAAAAAAACCATTTTCATTTAGCCGCGCTGCTTAGCATTTTGATCATTTATCTGCTGTATATATTCTGGTATTTCCCACGCTACAAAATATTAAAGCTGACTTTTCGAAGCACTCGTGAACCGAGCCACATAGAGCCGGGTCATTAGCAAGTGTATTTTTTCTTCCCGAACTGCCCCTCACCTCCCTCCCTCCCTCGCATCCTTGCTAACCGCGTTTTTCTTTCTAAATGAATAATTTCTCACTTCAAAGTTCACTTCAAAGCTGTGAATAATAAGCTCTAAGTTTCTCTCACTTCTCAATCTCCATTCAGATTCCGTCACTCAGGTAATCGAAGCTGTCATCTTACTTCAATGAATCGCATATCTGCATTTACAGTTTTTGAACGAACTGATGCATACATGCTGCGTTCTAACTTGAGCTCAATTTTTGTCTCTCTTTGTAAGGTTCGTCTGGAATGGCTGAAGAGGGAGCTTCTCCTCCTAATTCAGGTAACCTAGCTACCATTCTACACCAATGGCGTGTCCGCATTTACAGTTTTTGAACGAACCTCTGTTGTAGTAGTTGTTGAACCTCTACACCCAATTTCATGTGTAATTGCAATGATGTCTTAGTATAGTTTGTGCGATTCAACTGTAAGTTTCTAATACGGGTACGCACATAATATTCTTGTTCAATTCTAATATTCCGGTTTCACCGACCTGTAGTTACGATTTGTGTTTGTGTGTCTGTTCATATTGTGTATGTGTGAAGTGAGAGATTGAGTGAGTAGAGTAGAAAAACAGTTGCAGAATTGCTGTTTAGCGAGATTGAAATTTTGCGGTAAGGTTTATTCCGAACCTAATTTGATAATTTAGGAAATTTCTTCCTCACTTTATGCTCCTAGGTTACTGATTATGGTTCAAAACTAGCTTAGGTATTGCAATTGATTATATGCTAGTTTGTTTGTGTGATTCCTTGGACTATTATTTCGATGCTCTTATAGCGTGTGAATTTAATCATATCATCATATCATGTTAATATTGGTCATCACATGTGTTAAATGCAGCTGAAACAAGACACGATAAGGATGAGCTTCCCAAATCGACCCCCGAAACCTGCTCTGTGTGTTTCAAACCGTTTGCTACCGTCCAAGCCTTGAACGGCCACATGAAAGTCCACAATGATCCTAAGAATCCCAAGAATCCCAAGAAGAAGAGAAAATTGGATGCTGTGATTCATAGGAATTTGGATGATGAGATTGATGTTTCCCATCTGCAGTTTCACAATCGTATTGCATCTGGTGATAGGTAAGAGATGGAATCACCCTTCTCTCTTCTCATTATCTTGTTTTTAATTTCTGTCAGTAGGTCTTATCATCCTTTGTTTTCAGGTACAAAGGTAGCTACTGCAGTCTAGATGTGGCCATAAAATTCCTCCATTCTGAGAAAGTAAATGCTGACAAGCTGAAGGAATTATCCCACGAACTCTTTATCCTGAGGTTTGTTAATGATATTTTTAACATGTTTTTCAGATTCGTGTTTCTGCTTGAATGTGTTTTCAATTTGTTTTCTGCAGGAAAATTCGACACAAAAACATTGTTCAGTTTATCGGTGCATGTACAACACCTCCAAAACTCTGCATTGTCACCGGTAAGTTTGGTAGCAATTATATGAAATTCTTGGTCCTTGAAATCGATGCATTGTTACCGGTAAGTTTGGTAGCAATTATATGAAATTCTTGGTCCTTGAAATCGCTGGCTTTTTGATTGCTTTATTTTGGTTATTAACAGAGTTCTTGTCCCAAGGGAGTGTTTTCAACTATTTACTAAAGAATACGGGTTTGAAGGTGTCCATGTTACTTAAAATGGCAATGGTGGTTTGTATGGGAATGATCTATCTGCACCAGACTAACATCATCCATCGAGATCTCAAAACTGCAAATCTTCTCATGGATGATTTTGGGGTAAGGGCGCGTTAACCTAATTTTATTTTAATGTTTATAATAGCTATTGGTGTGCGGAAGTGTAGTTGGAATAACCTTGGCATTTCAGCAACTTTTAGAAGAAAAAAATTAAATATAGCATGCTTTGTTGGTCAATATTGGTCATCTTGGCTATTTTGGTCAATATTGGTCATCTTGGCTATTTTACCCGACTCTGGTTGGGTCGGGGGTTAAATTTTGAAAGATTGCAGTAACTTTTCTCTTGGAACTGTATAAACAAAGACAGCGTGGACAGTGATATTGCCCCTTGAAAGAGTTCCATTACTTGATTGATATTTTCTAGAAACTAACTATTATTCCAAGCAGGTGGTGAAGATTTCTTATTGATATTTTCTAGAAACTAACTATTATTCTATGTAGGTGGTGAAAATTGTTGGTTTTGGTGCTGCTAAAATGGTGTACCAACATGAAGTAACCGCAGAAACTGACTGGAGGTGGAAGGCTCCTGAGGTAGGCTAAACAGTTCAATTATTAAGATAAGGACTAATGGTATAAACAGTTCAATTATTAAGATAAGGACTAATGGTATAAACAGTTCAATTATTAAGATAAGGACTAATGGTAGTTGATAAGGACTGATGGAAGAGTATTAATGTATTGCAGCTAATTGATCTCAAAACAACCTATGATGAGAAGGTAGATGTGTTTAGCTTTGGAGTAGTGTTGTGGGAGCTTATTACAGGAGGAAAGGTAAGTTTTAATTTATTCACTGCAACTACCATATTCAGATACAACTAACATCATCATATGGTTAATGGTTACAGATTCCATATTCAGATACTGTGTTCGAGGCAGCGGATGTGGTGAAACAGGTAATTAGCTTTTCAATTTTGCTTCAAACATGCCAATTACAAGAAGCTGAAGCCTCAATATAATACTCTCCTGTTTCACAACTCTCAGAACATACGACCTTTAATACCTGTCAACACTGATCAAAAGTTGAAGGAGTTGATTGAAGGTTGCTGGGCAGAGGAGCCAGTGCTACGGCCCAAGTTCGCTGACATCTTGGTGGTGTTGGAGAAGCTGTGGGTTGATACATTGGCGTCGGAGAAAACATTGGCGTTGCCGGAGGAAACATTGGCGTTGCCGGAGGAAACATTGGCGTTGCCGGAGGAAACATTGGTGTTGCCGGAAAAAACATTGGCGTTGCCGGAGGCAACATTGGCGTTGCCGGAGGAAACATTGGCGTTGCCGGAGGAAACAGGAAACAGTACTTAGGTTGATATGATACAAATCCCTGACCCCCTGATCTGAGGAAACATTAGTAGATATGATACAATCCCCTGACCCCCTGATATGAGGAAACAGTACTTAGGTTGATATGATACAATCCCCTGACTCCCTGAAGATCACTGCCGCTAATATTGCAGTGTGCAAACTTGTGGGACTTTTTTGTTGTTTGTTTTGGATGAACAGAGCTTTTCCACCATCAAAAAAGCTTAGTACAGGTTGATGCCAGATGCTAGCTCACAAGGAAAAAAAAAGCTAATAACATATGGGATTCTAATCAAGTCACATTTACCTAAATCCAAGGAGAATAGAATATTATAGAATCTAATCAAATCATATAAGATAATTACAAAATATCTGAATATATCAAAAGTTCAAAATATCTGAAAACCTGCCGTTGATAATTGGTCGCCTTAGCTTTCTTCTGGGTTTTTTTTATTGCAGGAGTACATTTGGTGGGAAACAAGGGGCAGACCTGTGCCGCCGGGGAAGAGGGTTTTCCTTTAGACCATATGCACTTACGTGACCTGGTATGGTCTATTAAAGGATGTGTTTTGCTGTTGGTTTTGCGTCGGGGTGTAAAATTTGATTTTAGAAATGCTTTAGAGTTTAGCTGTTTTAGCCTACCTTAGCCACGCTATATTGTTTTAGGAGAAGAAACAATACATTAGTTGCCTGAAGAATTCTGCTCATAAATCTGATATATGTCGCCACCTCTCAAAGTTTTATTTGCAATGTCATATGGATCTGATATATGTCGCCACCTCTCATAGTTGTAGTTGCAATGTCATATGGATCTGATATATGTCGCCACCTCTCAAATTTGTATTTGCAATGTCATATGGAAAAGTAAGTAATGTTTGGGTTGGTGCTTTAACTGTAATTTGATATTTTAACTTGTTGGATCCTTGCGGTGTCTTAACCTTTCAATTTTGTATTTGTTCGTAATAGCAAAATATATTATGTGCTCTTGATGTTCAGAAAATTTATGTGCTGCCTATAAGTTATGCGTGCCTAGGCCGTGAATTTCTGTTAAAAGGAAAAGTTCTGTCTAATTTGGTCACGGTCAAAATTTGTTCATTGCTACTGAAAATGGATGGATTATTGCTACTTTATGGTGAGTTTCCTTTGTGTTTTCTACGTGCAGAAACCGGATGGCGAAGAAAGATACTTCAGAATTGGGATTCGGAAGGGAGTCTGACGGAAACAGATTGCAGATCTTTAATCACTTCGATTTTATTGTTTTGGTTCGATACCCAATACATAAGTGTGTTGGCTAATTTACCTTTTTTGGAGCAGAGCACATTCTCTTATCTTGGGTGAATATCCTCTTGCTCAAAGATGCTCTATTAGGGCTACGACATTTCTCCTATCTACTGGTCAGTTTCCTATGTGTGATTGTGCTTCTGCATTTTTTTTGGATTACTTTTACACGTGGAAGATGAAGATCTGTAAATATTCTCTTCCCTTTTTCTTCTTTTCTTCCTCCCGCGCCTGCCTTTTAGCTTTACCTGGAAATCACCTATGATTTGTGACCTTTTTCCTTTCTGACTTGGTATTTATAAATGCATATGATGTGGGATTGCTTAATGCTCTGATGGAAGTATGCCTGTTTCTTTTTCCTGTCGTTGAATGCTTATATGATGGTAACGTCATCACTCATACAAAAGTGTATTGTATCGATTTCATGTGTATATTCTACTAATTATTTATTTTTCCTGGGGCAGGGAGTCTTTTTCCACTTGTCACTGTGGGGGATGGTATGTTGCTTATCTTATGCAAGTAATTGCTTAGAGATGTTTTTTTCCTTTTTAAATATAATTAGAGTGTCGTTGATGCTCATGAAGACAGTCAAAATCATCTCCTAATTAGATATTTTGAATATGAGTTGTAAGCCACAACATCTCCTATATTTTGGGGATAGTGCATGTTCTTGAGCTAGGTTTCGGCAGTTTTACTTACTATGTTTTTACAGGAAAAGAGACGTGAAGATCAAGAAGGAGAGGCAAAATCTAAAATGCTACTTGCTTAGGGGGCCGCTCAAGCTAGAGTAGCTAGAGATTCAAGCAATGAGGTACTAAAATTTTTTGCTTCCTCACCGAAGATTTCTCCGCACTGGTAGTCTAATATTTGCTTTATTCACCTTTTTTTTAAAAAAATATTGGAGCCTTGAATGTAGAATGATTTTCCATCTTCATGGCATTTATTCACTATTCTATTCGAAGAACTGGGGGGGGGGTGTTGTTTTCATCATTCATCAAATAAGTGCGGGTTTAGTTTGATGCTAATTGCTATTAAATTCTGCAAATTCTGCAGTTTGATGGTTTTGATGGAATGTGTTTGTAGGGAGTAGCTTTATTGATATGTACGCGAATTGTACGTGTGTTGGGGATTTGTCTTAAGTGACTGGAGGAAGTACTTTGGCCATCGGAATTTAGTCTCAGTGTAAACGAGGTTCTTTACTCAAGGAGCCTTGCCTGCCTAAAGGTAAACCTTTGTGCTTAAAGGTAAACTACAGATGAGCATAAATTTATCCTGCCTGCCGTGCTTTCACTTATCCCTGAAGAAGTTCGGTGGGGAGTTGATAACATGAAGAACGAGGTGAATGGGAAGTTGATGCTCGACTACATTGAATTGAAGAGGGAATTTTTTTTGAATTTTCCATGAGTTTTACCTAGTGATATGGTTCCAGTGAATTTAGGGGGGATCACTTATTTGGAACATGTTGGATTGTTTTATTTTTGTGCATACTGTGTCAGACATCTTTCTTCTATCTTCATATTTACAAGGTCCACTTCACATAAAGAATATACAAACCGGAGGAAAGCATCCCAACAGTTTACTTTTTGCCACTATTTCTTTACTTCTAAGCAAAGAGGCTCTTTTTGCAGTCAACAGCTTGACATTGTAAGTGTTTCTTTGTGGTTTGTTCTTGGTGATATTATATGTTTTTAGCCTCAATTATTTCATTCTCTCCTGTATGATGATAACCTGTTTGAATATTATTAGCTGGAACTTTGAGTAATGTTAATGTAGTTTATCCTACAGTTCTTAGTAATAAACTTATACTCCGTATAACTATAGTTACATTTCAGCATAACAGGCTGTTTAGAAGGGACAAAAATGGGCCCTTAATTAGGACACAATTTTTTTGATTTGGGAGGCAACACATTAATGAGTTGATGTGGTGTCAAATATCTATTAGCTTATATTAAGACACAGGATAGGGATCTTTCTATTCCCCTTACTTCAAGTGTCCTTTACCTCTTTCAGTGCTCCACTACCTTGGATCTAAGTCACCCTAGAAATTTGAACTTCGTTACTGCAATCTGGTGATCTTCTGTTGTTCTATGCTGTGCGTAATTGCTCTTTTGACAATTTTCAGGATTTTGATTTGTCGCAGCCTCATAAACATGGACTTGTTTTACATAGTCATTTTTAATTATGCAGCCTGCACCAACTTTTCTGTTCAATTTCTTGGAAGGGGCCTTATATTATGTAATATATATATATATATATATATATATATATATATTCCCAACTTGCAGAAAATAATAAAGGTAAACAGGAAAAGGGGAGATATAAAGAAAATTTCAATGCCAAAATAAGCTACTCATAATTATATGTGTGTATCGATACACACACACAGGTTGCTTATATATATGATGTAAAGAAAATTGCAATGCCAAAATAAGCTACTCACATGCGTGTGTGTGTTTACAGGTAGCTTATACATATTTGGGTCAAACGGGATGCCTATATTTAACTATTGTTTAGCATTTGACTCTTTCTGATACTTGATTTGTTTGCAGTTGTCAGGAGCAACATTATACGTGGTACCAAACATTTACTTGTAGGCCTTTCTGATGGATCCTTATAAAACACATCGTGGAAGGGGGAGGTAATGCTCATGCAAAAGTCTGTAGTTATCCAAGGATACATATTGAGAATTGCAGGTTTTAATTAGCTATAAATTATATCTGGTTTTATTGTCAGTTGCTATTTCTGCCTGCTTTATTCTTTGTGTTTAAATACCTATGGTGAATATTTTGCATACCGCACATGGTTCCGTTGACATTGACATTCAAACTCACGATGACAATGGAGAGAAGAAATTGTTGCATACTATTGAAAATGGCCTTCCTTCTAATGTTGCTCAAGCTGTATCTATGTCCAATCACTAACTTCAGAAGTCTGATGTTATTTATATGGAGTTCCCTTGCCATTGAGACTACTATTATTGATTATCTCTAATGGTCGCCTTTTATTATGTTCTGTAAGCAAGAGAGGGTTGTAGCAAGCTGGGCTTTATTAAAGTTGAGAAAATGTTAGATTCTGGTGACGCTGTTTGTACCTCAGTTGCTTGTGAGTTGTGATCAACAAATTTTTGCAGTGGGTACAAAAGAGGTGCTATTGATGCTCAGTAAAATTTTGTGCTGCCTTTTTGTCATGACATGGCTACCATTAAAAGGAAAAGTTCTGCCTGATTTGGTCACGCATAACGGGTTTGCTTGTCAAATTATGTTCATCGCTTAAAATGGATAGATTTTTGGTGCTTTCATGTGAGTTTGCTTTGTTTTTCTACGTGCAGAAACTAATGGTGAAGCCAGATACATCAGAATTGGGATTCAGAAGGGAGTCTGAAGCAGAAACCTCACAAGAAGCCTTGCAAGATCGGAAGAACTCGATAGATGCTAGAGTAGTACTAGGGGAAGAGTGAACATTAGCGTGAGTTTGGGATCGAAGCGAGGTGGAAGTGTGTGTAAGGAACACATAGGCACGCATTTGGGACTAATTATGGCTAAATTTTGGGGACTATTTATGGTTAATTTTTGGGACTGATTGGGCATTTTTCGAAGATTTTTGTTGTTGAGAAAGGACTAATTTTTGCAATAAATGTTTCAGGAAAAAAAGCTTAAGGCAGTAGTCACTAGGAATGCGTTCAATGTCCTCTCTGCAGAAGATTCAAAAGACTTCGTACTGTAGGAAGAGGAATTATTGCATCAAATGAATCCATCAACTGCAAACCTCGAAACGCCTCAGGGTCAGGTATCCTCTTCTTCTTCGATCTCAGATAATGCTAAGAATGAACCCCCAAATAATGGCTACTGACCATGCTAACTAAGGAACATAAAGTTATTTGAATAATTGTTTTACTTCAAAATCCTCAGAAAATTTGTTGTCTTCATACTGTTGTCTTCTCCGTATTTAAAGTACTCCTGAAATTTGTCGTCCTCTTTGGGCTGTCTTCTTTGTATTTAAACGACGTCTGTTTTGTAGCACTTGTTGTAATTCTCCTGTAAAACAATGGCTGTGAACCCTAGGGATAGAATTTGTATGCCTGGCCATCTTTTAAAAGTGGTATATACGAGTCTTGCAGAAGAGGCTCTGACATTTTGAGCAAGTAGAAATGACACTTTTTTTTCACTGGTTCACTACACCTGTTTTGTTTTTCCTTCTTTTTTGACATTTCGAATGCATAGCACTGTTGCTGATTTGAGTGATGGGTTATGGTCCTGCCTGCTTCATATGCATATTCCGTGGTTGGTTTTTGCTGCACGATGATATGCTGTTTTTGCGGATTAGAACTTGCTATTTGCCTGATGATCTTTGAAGGTCTATGTTGCAGTTGCTCCCTCAGCAATTGATACTAGTACTGGTCAGGTATGCAGTTTCTACAGCCCTTTTAGTAATGCATGTGTGGGTTCTTGCTTTATAAGTTGTGTGGGCAAGACTCCATGTGGTAGGTAATCTACCCGGTGTTTTTGGTCCAGAAGAGCTGGTTTCATCAGTGTAGAGGATATTGCATGATGCTTGAATGAGCCACATTAAACTTGCGTGGCTAAGTTTATGATTTTTCATGTTATCATCATCTTTATTCTGCTGTTTGTGGATAATTAATCTTCTAGAAGAATGACGTTGTTGTTTGGGTTAGAAATTGGAACCCTAGAGCAATGCACTTGTCGCCTCAATTGAGAAGATCCAGTTACATTAGATGTGTTTGCACATAGGGGTGTTCAAATTGTCAGACCCGACCCGTTTTGACCCGGTCCATATGGGTCGGGTCGGGTCAATGACCCATTTGGGTCGATAGGGGTTGAGTCAAAATGGGCCGGGTCAAAACGGATCAGGTCGGATTTTGACTCAAATCGATCCGTTTTGAGTTTTGACCCATTTGTAATTTTACCCCATTTTCATAAAAAATTAGTTTAATACAAAATGCCCACCATTAATTTAATTCACAAACAAGTTTAACATTCTTAATTTTTTTTATAA
>JAULKM010072494.1:0-11897 GCA_032355605.1 Rubia tinctorum
TACAGACCTTCAAAATAAATCCCATCTCCCGCAAAAAAAAAAAAAAAAAAAACTAAATCTGCCGCTCCTTCTTGCTCCATGACTAAGCTTTTCTTCTCTAATATTTTTTTCTCCATATTTTTATTATGAGAAGATAGGGAAATAATAGTATTTCAATTTTTTTAATGTTTATGTTTATGTTATTGAATAAGTGTATATTTGTTTCCATACATTAGTATTGGTCTTCAACATGATAAATTAGATTGATGTGTTCATGATGATCATTCAATTTAATTGTTCGTGTCGATTTGTTTTGTTCGATCTGGTTTTACAGATCGTGTATTCGTAATTTCGTTTACGTTTCTCTATCAGGAATTCCGTTCTCGATTTGTATTTTTCAAGGTGTTTACAGTTCGGACAATATAAATTGAGTTTTGGATAAAGATCAAGTGGTGTTACAACTGTTGTAGTTCCATGTTTGACGTAGTGATATTGATACTGATACGTTTCTCTTTGCCAAGTGGTCATGATTTTTTCGGAAAGCGAGTTAATATCCCCGAGGGCAATGTTACAGTTTTTTATTGGATCTCTGAACTGTAATGGTACAGACGATCAGTCTGGTTGACATGCAATTTGAATATCCTTGCAATAGATTGGTTATTGCTAGAGGCTAGTTAGGTTGAATGTCAATTTCACTTATTGTAATTGCCGTTGGGCGTTTTCCCCAACATCTTGGAATGGTTGATTTTTCAAAAAAAAAATTGGGTGAAGATTATTTTTAATTTTTTGATAACACCTAATATAAACAGGAAATTTTGTTATAAATATAAAAAAATACAAGTAAAACTATTATTAATACGTGATAAAATCAACAGAGATGTTAAAAGGTTACATATAAAATAAGGTTAAACCTATTTGTAAAGATAAAACCTTGTGTAAAATCTTCTCATATCGGAACTAAGGATTAATATGTAATGAAGTAAAGTTAAATTAAGGATGGTGCTCCAAATAGAGTTTATAGAAAATTTGGAAAAGAAGGAGTGATTTGAATGCAAATATTCTCTCTGTTCCAAACTAAGATGCACACTTACTATTTGGCAGTCAACAATGATAAACTTTGACCACATATTTGAAAAGATATATAAACAACAATATTATAGTATGTGATATTATTGGATTCGTCGTAATAAGTAGATTCTAAATATCAACTTTTTATTTGCTGTTATTATACGTAATTAAACATATTAATGGACAAATATGTTTCTTGAAGACCGTGAAAAAGATTTTGTGAAGTTTACTTTGGGACAGAGGGAGTACGATATTTTTGGGTTCTGGACACAAATAGTTGGGGATCTGATCACTAGTAGAGAACCTTTTATTATAGGTAGCAATGGAAGGCAGTTCTCCCAAAACCGCCTTAATTGGATATTTTCAAACTCAGAAAAGTCTATTCGGATCCCTCAATTAAAATTAAAGGCGGTTTAAGCACGATTTAAGGCATTTTTTCAATAACCGCCCTAATTGAAGGTGGTTATGCTAAACCGCCTTTAAATATGATCCTTTCCAAACTCGAAATGTAGGAACAAATGGCTTTCCAATCTCGGAAAGCACATGGTTTCCATAGTACAAAGAGGAGATGCATTTTTCGAACTCGTAAATTCTTCGTGTCTAAATTCCGAATTTGATTTTTTTTATTGTGTCTTAATTAATATGGACAAACATTTACGAGTTCAGAAATGGCCCTATCTATTAAAAATGCGCATTGTGCATAAAATGCACAAAACCCTAAAACTTTGAAGAAGCTGATTTATTCTCTACCCATTGTTGAAGAAAAGGTTTTGTGCTTGGTAATTCATCATTTGGCATTGGAGAAGGTTAGTTTTATCAAAATTATCTAGTTAAAGATTGTCTTGAAATAATATAAGGTGTATTTAATGCTTCATATGTATCCATATTTACGATTATGGGTTGAGATTAGCCATGTGTATGTTTATTGTTGAATGGATCCTCATGTGTTGCATTTTAATTGACTTTTAGGATAATGGATTAAGATGGACTAATTGGTAATGATCTTAGGAAATTACTAGAGTACATGCCATTGGTGGAATAATTTGTTTAGATTGCGTTTGAACATGCTTCTAAAAATGGTTCTTTGCGGGCTCGATGCCCTTGTAAGGATTGTAGAAATGATGCGTATTTAGGGAGGAAGAAGTTGCAGGAACATCTCATAATGAGAGGGTTCCAAACTAACTACACTCGTTGGGTATGACATGGGGAAGTTGTGGAAGCCTCTCATTCGTATGAATTAGAGGACACAATGGTGGGTGATGAATTAGATGGTAACATGGAGTTTGATGAAATGATGAAAGATATTGCAAGGGAGTTCAAAGGTAAACCGGAGTCTTTATAAGCTTTGATTGATGATAAAGAGACGCCTTTGTATAATGGTCCGAAAAACTCAGTTTTCAGTGCGACTCTGCGGATAATGAACCTGAAGGCTCTCAAGTTGTTTAGGGATTCACTTCTAGAGGGCAATTTAATGCCCGATAGGTTATATGGTGCAAAAACAATACTATGCTCTATGGGATTGGAATTGCTAAAAATGCATGCATGCCCAAACGATTGTATGTAGAGGGGAGTAGATAAAGATCGAGAAACTTGTCGGGTATGCGGCGAGTCTCGGTACAAGTTGAAGAGATGTGCGATTGTGGTGGGTGTGGAAGTTTCATTGAAATCAAACAAAAAGACACTGGCTAAAGTGTTATGGCACCTCCCGGTCATTCCCCGTTTGAAGAAGCTGTATGCGTGTAGGGAAGATGCAAAGTTTTTGCGTTAGCATGCGGATAGGGTCTGGCCGGCGGATGGTGTGATAAGATACACTTCAGACAGCGAGCAATAGAAGAAATTCGATGCTCTATACCCTGAGTTTGGTAAAGAGTCTAGGCATTAGAGGTTAGGATTGTGTACAGACGATATGAATTCTTTTGGTAATATGAGTAGCACACATAGTTCTTGGTCTGTTAAGTTGGTTATATACAACCTTCCTTCTTGGTTGACCATGAAACGTAAGTATGTGTTGTTGTCTTTGATGATATCAGGTCTGAAGTAACCGGGTAATGATATTGATGTGTATCTTGCTCCTCTAGTGGAAGATTTATCGACTTTGTTTAATGATGGTGTTCGAATGTATGATGGGTTGGTTGAAGATTTCTTTACTCTTAAAGCATTGTTATTTTGCACAATTTTATAATTTTCCTGCATATGGGAATTTTTTTGGGTATTCTATGAAAGGCCACTTAGCTTGTCTAGTATATGAGAAAGACACCGATTTTTGTCAATTAAAACACGATTGTAAGACCATTTATCAGGGGCACAAGCAGTTTCTTCCTGAGGGCCAAAATATGGTTCAATGAGAAAGTGGAGGCACGAGTCGCACTGGTGCCACGTTCAGGTACACATATTTAAGAAAGTGTTAAGAATTTGCCCAATGACTTCAGCAAGAAGAAAAGAAAAGCTTTCGTTGAAGGAAGTTGGAAGAAATGCTCAAAAATTTTCAACCTACCTTGTTGGGAGCATTTGGAAGTTAGACATTGCTTGATGTTATGTACATTGAGAAGAATGTTTGTGTTTCTTTTGTTGGTACGTTGTTAAATACCCATGGGAAGACAAATGCCGAATTAAAGGCTAGTCAAGATTTGGTTGAGTTAGGCATTTGGAAGAATCTAGGGCCAGTGACCACCGGCTATGATGGTTACTTTCCCCCTGCTTGCTATTCAATGTCGCAGTCGAAGAAGAAATCTTTTTGTGAAACCATCAGTAGGGTGAAAGTTCCCGTTGCATACTCGTCCAACATTAGGAGTTGTGTATCTGTCGAGGAGATGAGGTTGGGTGGGTTGAATTCACATGATTGTCACAACCTAATGCAGAAATTAAATGTCATTGCCATTCGATCTACATTGCCTTCTCAAGTAAGATAGTGCATTACAAAGCTCTATTTGTTTTTCAAATCCATTTGTCGCAAAAGTATTAGTGTATCGAAGTTGGATAGGTTGCAAGTAATGATTGTTGAAGTTCTATGTCGTATGAAAATGTATTTCAATCCCTCATTTTTTGACATTATGGTCCATTTGATTGTCCATTTGGTGCGGGAGATAAAGATATGTGGTCAATTTTTTTTCCAGATGGATGTACCCGTTAGAGAGGTACATGAATTCAAGAACTTTGTGAAAAATCGGTATAGTCCAGATGCTATTATTGTGCAGCGATACATAGTAGAAGAGGCCATTGAGTTTTGCACTGATTATATGAAGGAAGTTGAATATGTAGGTACCTAAAAGAGCTAGCTATATCCGAGTCATTATGTTGGAGTTAAATCAGATAGCTTCCCATTTATTATAGCTTGGTCGCTTTATGGAAGATATTGGTCCACATACGCCTTTCTTCTATACTATCGGTAGACATGAAGGGATGTTGGAAAGTGTTGGGGTTAGACAGGGGAAACTATTTAACCCGAGTGAGAAAGATGTATCAGCTGCTCATTTTTATGTTCTGCATAACCACAAGGATGTAGTTCCATAAATTGAGATTAATATGGATGCTATACGATAGGGCCACCCTAATTTTAATGAGGCCCATGTCCTCCAATCGCACACCAAGACATTTACCTCATGGTTGCGGGAATGTGTTGATGTGGGCGAACATCCAACAAAAGTTAAATGGTTGGCTCGTAAACCATTAGGGGCCGTTCTTTCATATGTCGGCTATGACATCATTGGGTTTACGTTTGCCACAAAATCAATGGATGATAAGAGTGTCACTCAAAACAGTGGAGTGTCTCTTGTCTCCGGAGCATTGCGCGCTAGAAGTGGGGTGATGATAATCCTATGTACGCCCTAAATTGCTACTTTGGCACAATTTCTAAAATTTAGGAGCTTGGCTATGTCAGTATGCGTGTCCCGGTGTTTAAATATCAGTGGGTCAATACTAACAACGGGCTGCACATCGAGAATTTGGGCTTCATCCTTGTTGGAAAAAGTCAGGTTGGATGGAAGAACGATCCTTTCATATTGGTGTCTCAAGCGCACCAGGTTTTCTATGTCAGGGATCTAGTTGATCCTAGGTGGGGAATTGTTGTCGAAGGGAAACGTACTTTCGTTGAAGAAAATGAGTTAGAGAAAGTAATTGGTTTCGGATGCCATACAACGAGTTGTGGATCTGAAGAAGTCATGTTGCTTGAGGAGGAGGATTGTAGTCTTCACAACCATAGTGACCATGATAAAGGAATCTGGATTAACGGTAAAGGGAATATCACATATAGGAAGCTGAAGTCAAAGAAGGTGGTGATCAAGAAAAGGAAGCATAAGTAGTAAGTTGTCGGATATCAAGTGTAGTTTATGACTTATTTACAACCAGATGCACGGTGGCTGGGCCAGGTATACCAGAACCACAGTGGTTGTGCCTGATAAAAACAAATGCACGGGAGAAGTGGCAGACGGATGTACCAAAGGTACCCAAATACCACCAATCAGAATAAATCAAACTAGGAAGGGATTTCCAACACAGCTAGCATGCAGATTTCAACAATTCCAACCAGTAAAGGATGCATGCAGTGGTGAATCTAGAAATTTTTTTATTGGGGGCACTACAAATCTACACAAAATAAGCTAAAAATTTAACATACTACAATCCCAATAACTAATAATTTTTATGATATTTTATATATTAAATGATAATTTATAAAGATACGTATAAGAAATTGTACACCTAATCCAATAATAAAAATTTAAATAAATTTTGATTATTTGAGTTTATAAATGTGAAATTTTATGGATTTAATACAATAAAATTTGAATAAACTAATTATACTAGTTGGAGGTAAATTTGGAAACAATTATTATACAGTATTTCGACAGATTACAGATGTAAGGAATTACGTCACGCAGGACCACCCGACCATATTACAGATTCAGAAATGACTACACATTTTCACTCTTATATATATATATATATATATATATATACATACAGGGTTCAATTCACACCCTTATTTTAACACCAATTTTAACACCAAATCTCAACCATCCATCTAACATAATCTAATGGTTGAGATTAATTTACTAAAAATAGATTTAGTGGATGAGTGAGATCATGTTAGATGGATGGTTGAGATTTGGTGTTAAAATAAGTGTAAAAATAAGGGTGTTAATAAAATTCTTCCCTATATATATACACACACACATATGGGAAGGGTTCAATACACTCCCTTATTTATACACCATTTTTTACACCTAATCCTAACCACTCATCTAATCTAATCTTACCCCTTCATTAAATCTAATTTTAACCAACTAAATTAATCGGTAAAAATATTATTTATCTCTCTCTTTTGCTTGCGTCGCAGAGGAAAGGAAACCCTTCCATTCTCGCCAACCACCTCCTCTCTCCGGCGAACAAAATTCCTTTTTCCGTCAAACAAACCTCTTCTCCCTCGCGTGCCTCAGAGGTGATGTCATCGCAGAGGTCTTGAAAAACTGGTTTTACTGTTTTAGCTTAACTAGTAATCCTATGTTCCAACATAATCTAACTTAACCAAGTATGAAAAGTAAATAATGCACAAGTCACACAACTTGGTTACGCAGTTCGGTGAAATCCATCTACATCTGCGGGGCCTGACCCAGTTCATAATAAATCCACTTATCAGAAAGATATAGTACAAAGTACACCATACAACTATACTTATCTTTTCTAATTCTAAACGTGTGGATTTTGCTAGCTTCCCTTGCTACCGATCCGCCTTGATCAGACTCCCTCTGACCTCGAAACTCGTCGACGCTAGATCTCCTTCTCCTGAGAAATTAAGGTTTACGTTCTGAACTTTAGCACACATTTCGTGTATGTTGGAACATGGTAATTCTGGCTCTTGCAAAGCTTCTCGATAGATGCAAAATCTGAATGCAGATTTACTCGATTTAATTCACACCGTTGCAGCCGTATAATGTCCTCCATTTATAGTCCATTGCAAATCAGAATAGCTCCATAATATTCTCATTCCTTATATGCTTTTGAAGCATATCTAAATCTCATAAATGAAGGGATTTACCTTATCTCAACTATCCCATAATATTCCATTAATCCAATTTCATAAATATAGGGATTTTTCATAAAACCACAATGCTTCCATACGGCTAAAATAAATATTGCTAAATCACCAATTTCCATAAACCAAAATCCGTCGCAATATTCGTTCCGCAAATTTGCTCTCAGTGTATATTCTAACATGCTAAGTTTTCTTCTTTAACATAAGCTCACAAATTGCCAATCAATTAATCCATGAGATCGCACATGACTTTACGCTCATACTTGCAAAAGTCACCAAGTGTATCGTGCAGACGACAAGTTTTAATCTTGCCATTTGACGTCCTCTGTCCAACCATTTCCAAGTTTCTTCGAACGAGTTTTGCCAAATACTGTTCTCCAAAGTCCTCCGAGTTGGAGTTTCCTCCTCCGTGGATGACCCCTTCTGAAATCCACAACCGCACTAGTTTCCCCACTGGAATTTCATAGACTTCAGGAAACACTCCAAGATAAATAAAACAAGGTTTCAACTTGTTTAGCAAATGCTCGTATACCATTTCGATTACCTTGTATCCTCCTGATTCATCCATGGAAAGGTATATTTATACACGCTGCCACTCACTTCTTCCCACCGGGCAACTCTGTCGCGGTGATCCAAAAGAACACCGGCAATAAGCACGATCGCCAATGGTAAGCCATCACATTTCATAACAATTTCTTTCACGTATGGTTCGATCTCATCAGGGGAATTATCAAACCCAAAAACCTTCCCCAGGAGTAACTTCCAACTGTTTTAGAAGCTTAGGGAATCCAAGATTTACAAAGAATAGGGATTTGTTGGATTTGCATACTGTGCCACTCTTGCATTGCGGGTAATTATTAGGACTCTGCACCGTTTATCATTCTTGGGAAAAGCACCTCTGAATGGATCCCAATCTTCTGCCTCCCAAACATTGTCTAATACGATCAAATACGGTATCCCATTCAATTGTAGGCAAACATGTTTCTCCAGATCCTCTTCTTGCATCTTCTTCAACTCCTCGTTCGTTTTGGAAAACGATGACAAAATTTTGTGCAGCACGTCCTTCTTGTCATATTGCAGTGAAATGTAGACAAAAGCTCTCGGATCATGTACTCGGAATCAACATCATTATAAACCATTTTAGCTAAGGTTGTCTTCCCCAGTCCTGACATACCAGCAACTGTAATGACTTGAAGATCCTCAGGTCCTCCTGTCAGAAGCTCCTTCACTTGTTTAGCTGGATCCTCTAAGCCAATTACATGATCTTCCTCAACACTGGGTACCGTAATTAATCTGTCAAAAACAACGAAGAACATTGGAATAATTACAGCAGGCCACAGGTAACCGTTATGTAATGTGAGCAAACATTTTGCATCATTCACATTGCATGCTATACAGTGCTAGTCAGGGAGAAAAGAAACAGAAACAAGAACACCACTACCTTTGATTCAGATTGTTGTGTTACTGTTACGGTGCAACCATTATCTTCGTGAAGATATGCGATTGTTTAAACTATGATATTCTATGTCAAATATGCAATTTGTATGGCTTTCTGCAAGGAATTATGCTATGAAATTGTTAGGTTAAAATTACCACCACGTGATTGCTAATTAAATAACATTGTGCGGGATAGGGGTGACAAAATAGACTCATGTGAGTTATCTATTTAAGTGGTTGGTCCAGTCATTCTAACTAACTCCCCTTCTCACCTCTTCCTTTACGCTAAACCCTAGCGGCAGCTCCTCTGAAGTTTTTCTCCCATCTTCCTTTTCCCATCTCCCAACCAATTGATATACTTTTACAGTTTATGTTATTGAATAAGTATGGATTCGTTTTTGTACATTAGTATTGTTCTTCGACCTGGTAGATTAAATTGATGTATCCATAATGATAATTTAATTTAATTGTTCATGTCGATGTATTTTGTCCAATTGGTTTTACAGATTGTGTGTTCGTGATTTTTTTTGTGTTTCTCTAATTGGAATTCCATTCTCGATCTATGTTTTTTAAGGTGTTTACAGTTTGTACAATATAGATCGTGTTTGGATCAAGATCAAGTGGTGTTACAGTTGTAGAAGATCCATGTTTCCGAAGTGATATTGATGCGTGATACGCTCCTCTTTGTCAAGTGATCATGATTTTCACGGGAAGCAAGTTAATATCCCCAAAGGCGATATTACAGTTTTTATTAGATCCGTGATCTGTAATAGTATAAATGATCAGTCTGGTTGACATGTAATTTGAATATCCTTGCAATAAATTGGTTATTGCTAGATGCTAGTTAGGTTGGATGTCAATTCCACTTATTGTAATCGCCGTTGAACATTATTCCCAACATCTTGGAATGATTGATTTTTTTATAAAAAAAAGTAGTGGGTCCAGTCTACTGGTTGTGGATGCTCTTAACAACCATAACAACTATTAAGTCATCAAATGTCTATGAAGGTACGTAATTACTTGTGAATGAATAAGAGGTTAAAATACCTGTGCATTTTGCGAAAAATAGTGGGAATTTAACAAAAAAAATTGCCATTTGTGAGAATTGTGAGAAATGTAAGAATTCAATAACATTTTTTTTTGCTATTTTGAGTCATTTTCAAAGTATGTCATTTTAATTGGGACAGAAAAAATAGAAAATATGTCATTTTTCTTGAACGGAGTGAGTATATTTGTATTCTAATTGTGGTATTGCTCTTTATTCTGAAACCCTACCGCCGCCCCCTTCTTCTTCTTCTGAAGTTTTTTCTCCCATCTTCTTTTCCCCATCTCCCCATTATGTAGAGATTCATACCCATCATGGGGAGATGGGAAAACAGTAGTTTTTCAATTGATATACTTTTATTTTTTATGTTATCGAATAAGTATGGATTCGTTTCTATACATTAGTATCATTTCTTTGACCTGATAGATTAGATTGCTTTGTCCATGATGATCATTTAATCTAATTGTTCATGTCGATGTATTTTGTCCGGTCTGGTTTTACAGATAGTGTGTTCGTGATTTCGTTTGTGTTCTTCCATTAGGATTTTCGTTCTCGGTCTGTACTTTTTAAGATATTTACAGTTTGAACAATATAGATCGTGTTTTGGGTCAAGATCAAGTGATGTTACAGCTGTTGTAGATCCATGTTTGGCGTAGTGATATTGATACTGGTATGCTCATCTTCGCCAAATGGTCATGATTTTTGCGAAAGCAAATTAATATCCCTGAGGGCGATGTTACAGTTTTTATTGGATCTCTTATCTGTAATAGTATAGACGATCAGTCTGGTTGACATGTAATTTGAATATCCTTGCAATAGATTGATTATTGCTAGAGGCTAGTTAGGTTGGATGTCAATTTCACTTATTGTAATCACTGCTGAGCGTTTTTCTCATCATCTTGAATGATTGATTTTTAAAAAAATATTTTCTGATTGGTTTTGTACATACAATTTTCCATATCTGATTTTTCCTTGTATACCATGTATACTCACTATATATAAATACACATGGCCACAATTATGTGTGGGTTTTACATTCTATCGTGGTATCAGTCAGCTCTCTCTGAAATTCTCTGGTTTTTCCTTAAATTTTTTGATATTTTTCCTTGGATTTTATGATCGTTGGTCGTGCCTACCCGCCATATTTCGTTGATTTCCGCCACCTGCAGCCCCTGCTCGCCAGAATCAACCGATTGGAAATTTATCCGCTGCTCAACGCTCGCTCATGCGCCGCACCGGATCCATGCACCGCCGATATGCTTTTAACCGCCACTGCTTCATCCCTGCACAACAGTTAAATCAGTCGTTCACTGCCATTCACAAGATTGATGTGTGTTTGGTGCGATTTGATTTATTTATTTTGCTTTGATCTGTTCCTGATGATGACCACTGCTCTTTCTTCGTTGATCAGGTGCATCACCATCAAGCTTGATGGTCCCAACTACTCTCACTGGCATACTCAGGTTACCTTTGTTTTACGAACTGTCAAATTGATTGGCTATGTTGATGGCTTGATTAAGTGTCTCACTGCTCCTACGAGCTCATCTTGCAAGGAAACCGATGACAAGGCTTCTGAGGATGTTGTTGCTCATGATGCTTGGATTCAGACAGATCAACTAGTCCAAGCAGCTCTTTTTTTTATCTCTAACTCCTTCTGCAATATTGACAGTTCACGGTTTGGTCACTGCTTCTCAGGTATGAGATATTTTAGCACTCAATATCAGAATAATTCTCTTGCTAGTCGCCTTTATCTCTGTGATTGTTTGTATGACGTTCGTCAAGATGATCAGTTTGTTCATAAATATTACTCTTGTTTTAAGGATATTCTTGATGAATTGTGTGTTCTTAGCCATTCTCTTAATGATGAGGATATTGCTATTATTTTTTGTCGTGGCTTGAATGATAAGCTGTCACAGTTTTCATCTACTCAAATGGTGAAGATCTTTTACCTCCTTCATATACTATTGTTGCATATGTTGAGTCTTTAGAATTTTCACTCAAAGCTCGCTCGTCTACCTCTGGACCAATACTCTCTGCTTTTTCTGCTACTCAACAGGGGTCCGGACAGGCTAACTGCGGCAGAGAAGACAGCGATTTTGGGCAAGAGAGGGGTGGTCGAGGCCGCGGTAATGGAAGGGGTGGCGGTCGGACACTGTCGCTGGGCGGCGGTGGTGCTCCTCCACATGGCATCTGTCCCACATATGTCTGCCAATGGTGTCATCGTCCCAGTCATCTTACTGAATTTTGTTATAAACTGTCACATGTTGCTCGCGAAGATGTTGCAAATACCGCGGACACATCTCAACAACATTATTATCAACAATTGAATGTATGATTGGT
>JAULKM010072504.1:0-27890 GCA_032355605.1 Rubia tinctorum
GATAATCAAAGCACAAAATAGGATAAATCAAATCTCACAAATTCATACTAGAAATGCTTACCAATTGCTCCCAAGAGAATATTTAGCCTAAATTAGCTAAACTCATAACAAAATCACAAAAATCCATGGTAAGCATAGGAGAAAAGATGAAGGAATGAATGCAAACTAGGGTTTTGAAGGTAGAAAAATCATATTCTTCAATGGAGGAGTGAGAGGGGAATTTATAGTCTAGGAATTAAAAGAGAAAAGCAGCATAAATTGGCTACTAGACCCTTTGTCATGGACCGAACCTATTTGCCACTGACCGTGCAGATTTGTCACTAACCGTGACAAGCTCTCTGCCTTATTTATACCAATTTCCAGAATAATTGGTCTTCTCTTCAAAATTCCATCGCCTCTTCAATCCTGAACTCTTCAAAATGATCTTCAAAACACTCCATAAGTTAAATAATTAGGACAAAAAACATGTGATATCATCATAACCCTATTATTGATAAAAATGTCAATTTCCTTCAAATTAAATCCCGAATATATTACAAAATTATACTTCGAATGTGCTAAAAATTTGATATAAATAGGGCACATCAAACACCCCACACTTAACCCTTTACTCGTCCTCGGGTAAAAATGGTCAAGGTCTAAGGTGGTTCCTAAAGATTCTACCCTAGAACACATTCAAGATCTTTTCTTTGAGAATTCTCTTAACTCTAAAAATGAAAGACTACCCATCCCCATATTTAAACCTGAAGGATTTCTTCCCATCCATATTCCCCAAAACAATATTGAATCAAAGATAGGTGTTCATCATCCAAAGGTAAGGTGAGAGGAGATTTAATATAACCAAAGAGTTTCCAAAGTGGCAAAATGAGCCTTCATACTTTTCATTTCTCTCAATTTCTCTCTTTTTGCCTATGATCCATTTCAGGTTTTCATCCTAGCTTCCCATTCTTTTTACCTCACACCTAAACTTTTTCCACACAATTTAAGCCTCATAGGTCGCCCTTTCGGGTTTTCAACCTATCTGAGCCCCCCAATTTTGACTAAGTTGCCCTTTCAAAATTTCAACTTAGCGGGGTTATTATTTTTTCTTTTTATCATTTTTCAATTTAAAAAAATACCTCCTTAGAAGTTATTAATTACTATGGAAAAACAAGCAATATCATACCAAGCACATGCTAGTAATAAGCTTAATTAATTCCCCCACCCCACACTTAAAATCTAGCATTTTCCCAAATGCAAATAAATGATCAAATCATAAATGTGGAATAAAGGAAGAATAAAAATACTCACAACTAGGATCATGAGGGTCCTGCTCCTCCATGGCGGCTAGTGTACCACAAACCACAAAAATCACCAACAATAACCAAAAATAGCACAAAAATCAATTCATAATTCTTCTAATACCAACAATATCCAGCTACAAAATGCAAAATCCTACCCTTGGAATTCATATATCACAATTATCACCACAAGATCAATCTCCACATTTCCAAACACAAGAATCAACCAATCAACCGGAATGTTTTGAGAAGATTACCATAAAATTTACGGAGAATGTTCGTAGTGCAATGGATATTAGCCTCCAACGATGTCCAATTCGAGCAAGGGTAAAGAATTTGACCAAAATTCAAGAACCCCCAAAATTTAGGGTTCTTCAAATTCTTGATTTTGGCTGAGAGGGAGGGTATGGCCAGAAAAATGGCAGAGGAGAGAGGGATTTGGTCGGCTGAAGGGAGGAGGGAAAGGGGTATCAGGCTGAAGTGGGGAAAAGAAAAGAAAATAGGGGGTGGATAATTCGTGAAGGACGGCTGATGTGAATAATTGGTCATGTGGTGAAGTGAATTATTGAGGGCTGATCTTTTGTTTAATCACGTGGCAAAGTAGTAAATTTTTTTAGCCAACATCACATGTTCAACAAAGTAAATTCATTCAACCCCATTTCACCACGGACCGTGACTAAAATTATTTAGCCAACATCACATGTTCAGCAAAGTAAAGTCATTCAACCCCATTTCGCCACAAACCGTATAAAATTGTCATGGTCTGTGGCACCCTCTTTGGTCCCGGATGCCATTTTTTTCTTTTGCAAATTTTGACACGGATCGTGCCAAATTTGCACGGTCTGTGGCACTCACTGATCCCAATCGAAATAAATTTCAAAAATTTCATTTTTTTTTTCAAAAATAAAAATCCTTTTTCTGTTTCACTAAACCATATTCTAATGTTCCTGCAAAACAAATGCACACCAAATATAAATTGCTTCAAAATAAAATTTTATTAAAATAAACCAATTATTAAAATAAAGTTACAAAAGCATAAAATTTAAATTACCTTGACGAAATGCCACGAGTGGCATCTGGATGGTCAAAACCAAGTTTATTTAACGTCGTCAGCACAACGTACTCCCTTTCTCAAGCTTTATTCAAAACATCTCTCGGATCTCCGGAGTCACCATCCTTGATTCCACCCATTCTTTGGGGAGTGAGGTTTTTTAGAGTCTCACATCTTTGGTGGAACTAGGGTAGCTTAGGAATAAAGTTGGATGTACTGGTTAGCTCTCTTTTTATGGTACTTTCGGCTTATATTTCTGATCATTTTTGTTCACTCGAGGACGAGTAAAGGTTTAAGTATGGGGAGATTCATCTGCACTGAAAAAAAATGCATTATCCAAGGCATTTAACACGTTTATCCTTATGTTTTGGTTGGTTGATTTCTAGGTTTTGTCGGGTTTACATTACAAGGATTTAGATAGCCATTGTTGGTTTTCTTGTCTAAATCCTTAGCTTTGTAGACTTATTAGACCTAATGGATGTTATGTTCTTATGAGCATATGTAGATCTTGTTTTGTGAGCATAATTGTTAGATTGCTCGTAAGCACTTCGCTGTAGTTAGTCGCAGGACATCCGCAAGGGTGGTTGTATATACTCCCTCCGTCCTACAATAAACTTCTTACTTTCCTTTATGGGGCGTCCAACTATAAACTTCCTAATTCTAAACTTTTTACATTTAGACATAAACATGTGATCATAACTCATCCTTTCATATGATTTATATAGGCCCACTCTCATCACCCATTAAAAAATTCCATAGACTTGTCTTAAAGTTTGTGCAAAAACCAATTCTGGACTTTAAAGTGGGACATAGGGAGTATGGTAGAAGGTCATTTGCAAGGATGGTAGTAGACAGAAGGTCACAGGTCAAAACGTGGTAGTATATGGAAGCAAGTTGAGAAGAGGAATGAATTGAAGTTCAACAAATAAGGAAATGACACGGCTATGCAATACTACACGAGTCGTGCCAGAGGACCTTGACACGGGTCATTTTGTTCTACACAGCCCATGCCAAAACATTAACTCGTGAGGTTAAGTATGGGCATGGGCTGTGCATTTTTACACGGGCCGTGCAAAAATCAAGTTTAAGAATGTTAAAACCACCCACAACGATTTGCACACCCGGGCCATAAGTTTTGAAGAAATCGACTCCCAGCGGCGGTCCATAACACTTTACACGGGCCGTGCCATTTAGAGGTGGAAATCATGTATCTGGTCTGCTGCCTGTGAATAATTGCATGCATGTGCCGTTCAATTCACCAAGGAGCATTTCCCGGCCAACGGCCCGTGGTGGATTACGCGGTCGTGCGCATAAGAATGCCAAGACAAGTGCCCATTTGGTGGCCCGTGGTAAATTACACGGGTCGTGCCTAGCTGGGCAGCACAAGCCATTTGCTATAGCACGACCAGTGCCATGGCGGTACCTAGTGTTCACTTGCCTTTTTTGGGCCTTTTTCAAGGCCCAATTCAAATGATTATAGATAGGAACCTATGTCTACTAGGGTTTGAGGAGAGAAGTTTTTAGCCTAATGTATTTTCATTCACCTAATTTTGCAAGAGTAGGTAGAGAGAGAAAGGGAATAACCCTCCTCTCTTAGTTTTATTTTCTCCTTGTTTTTTGCCCAAGGACATTGAATCAAATGAAATATTTGGGTTCAATGCTTAGGGGGTAGTGATTTAGCTTGGGGATTCATAATTGTATTCATGACTTGGTAGTTATTTTGTGAGATTCTAAGATCTCCCTATCCTTTGTTCTTTATATTTTAGTTAATTGCATAATTGTTAATCTATGTTGGCATACACCTTAGTCTACGTTCATGTGTTGCGCATTTATTGATATCTATGAGAAGTGAAACCTAGATGTAATAGGGGTAGTGTTAGTTCAGGACCGTATGGGTGGAGTCATGTGGGTCGCCGAGTCAACGTTCCGATGACCATACAATATTTATCTGGACTGTAGCATAAAATGTTACAGATAGAGATAGCTTAGTAGCAAACTAGGGTTAGCGTAATTCGACCTATGTCGTTGCAACCTTAAAGTCAACGATATGGTGCCTATCACTTTGCCTCCGTAGGTCTAGGTAGAAACATTCGTAGTGGAGTGCCCAAGACGTAATCTTATGGGGGAAATTATATTTGCACAGTAGGTAGGGCCATTGTTGCACTCCCTTAATTACGGAGGCGGTGTCGGTAGAAGAATACAAGCGCACCCTTATGTGAAAGAGAGGGGGAAATGTTGACTATCGACCACACTATGTGGCATAAGCATTTGGATATGTTTATATGTCTCGTAAATGATAGAATCTATTATCGGATTGACGACCCGATTGTGGCTTTGCATAGTTAAACTTTAAAGTCCTAACATCTATGTGGACGACCATGGACTTACCGCTAGCTTAGTAGTAAGAACGAGAGCAACATATAAATATTTATCTTTGATCATCCTAGCTCTCCATGGGTTAATTTTATCTCCGTAAAAAGGTTGATTACGTATAATCAAACCAAGTTATTTGAGTCCATAGGAACTCAAGTAAGGGTTAACTATTGATAAGTTAAAGTCAACAGAGTATTTTATAATTAAACTTAGTTATTAATGTTTATACACAATTAATTATAAAACCACAGTCTCAATTACTTAAATCAACTCAAGTAATTAACCTTTATAAATAGATATAACCTAAGAAACTTGGGCCAAATAAAAAAATTAGCCCAAAATTTCACCAAGAAGCATCTCCCAGCCAACGGCCCATGGCGGATGGTGCATCCGTGCACATCAGAATGCCGAGACAAGTGCCCGTGCTAAATTACACGAGTTGTGCCACGCTGGGCAGCACAGACCATTTGCTATAACACGACCCATGCCATGGAGGCTCTTAGGGTTCACTTGCCTTTTTTGGGCCTTTTTCAAGGACCAATTATATCTATTATAGATAGGAACCTATGTCTACTAGGGTTTGAGGAGAGAAGTTTTTAGCCTAGTTTATTTTTATTCACCTAATTTTGCAAGAGTAGGTAAAGAGAGGAAGGGAATAACCCTTCTCTCTTAGTTTTATTTTCTCCTTTTTTTCCCAAGGGCATTGAATCAAATGAAATATTTTGGTTCAATGCTTAGGGGGGTAGTGATATAGCTTGGGGATTCATAATTGTATTCATGACTTGGTAGTTATTTTGTGAGATTCTAAGATCTCCCTATCCTTTTATGCTCATGAAGATTATGTTGACTTGTTCTTTTATATTTTAGTTAATTGCATAATTGTTAAACTATGTTTGCATACACCTTAGTCTACTTTCATATTGGCGCATTTATTGATATCTTTGGGAAGTGAAACCTAGAAATAATAGGGGGAGAGTTAGTTCGGGACCGTATGGGTGTATGCATGTGGATCGCCGAGTCAACACTCTGATGGCCGTACACTAATTATTTGGACTGGAGCATGAAAGGTTACAGATAGAGATAGCTTAGTAGCAAACTAGGGTTAGCGTAATTTGACCTATGTCGTTGCAACCTTAGAGTCAACGATATGGTGCCTATCACTTTGCCTCTGTAGGTCTAGGTAGAAGCATTCGTAGTGGAGTGCCCATGACGTAATCTTATAGGGGGAAATCACATCTGCACAGTAGGCGGGGCCGTTGTTGCACTCCCCTAATTACGGAGGCGGTGTCATTAGAAGAATACAAGCGCACCCTTATGTGAAAGAGAGGGGAAAGTGTTGACTATCGACCACACTATGTGGCATAAGCATTAGGATATGTTTATATGTCTTGTAACCGATATAGAATCTTGGATCAGATTGATGACCCGGTTGCGGCTTTTCATAGTTAAACTTTAAAGTCCTAGCATCTCTTTGGACGACCCTAGACTTGCCGCTATCTATAATTTTGATAACTTAGTATTAAGAACGGGAGTAACATATAAATATTTAGCTTTGTTCATCCTAGCGCTCCGTGGATTAATTTTATCTCCCGTAAAAACGTTGATTACGTATAATCAAACCA
The DNA here is from genome assembly GCA_032355605.1 of Rubia tinctorum. Classification (NCBI taxonomy): domain Eukaryota; kingdom Viridiplantae; phylum Streptophyta; class Magnoliopsida; order Gentianales; family Rubiaceae; genus Rubia; species Rubia tinctorum. Next base: position 6,327 of record JAULKM010072504.1, read on the forward strand.
AGTTATTTGCGTCCACAAGAACTCGAGTAAGGGTTAACTATTGATAAGTTACAGTCAACAGAGTATTTTATATAGTAAATTTAGTAATTATGTTTATACACAATTAAATATAAGAACAAAGTCTAAATTAATTAAATCAACTCAAGTAATTAACATTATAATTAGACTTAACCTAAGAAATTTGGGCCAAATAAAAAAAATTAGCCCAAAATCTCCCCCCTCTAAAATATTTTTGTTCAAAGCGCAACCAACGTTAGTTGTGCTTTCGATTGTTCCGACAATAGAACTGGAACCCTACCCACACCAGTTCCGATATTCAATTAGTTTTTACTTTTGTTAAATTACCCAAAAGTGTGATCGACGTCGATCTGCTTTCTAAAGCGGCATTGGGTCAACCGAAATCAGAACCAACATTAGTTCAGGTATTAAAATGTTTTATTTTGATGTTACCCCTCGACACAACCAACGCCAACCCGCTTTCGAAAATGGTTTCTATTCAACCAAAAGTGGACCGACGCCAACCCATATCTGGTTGACCCGAGACTGCTTCCAAAAGCGTCTGACATGGTTAGTTTCAAACTTTTTACCTCGATTATTAGATAAACGAGGTAAAAATGGACTTTTTACCTCAATTTTTTTAAAACCAAGGAAAAATCAATTGCTTTACTTCATTTTTTAAAAAGCCGAGGTAAAAGAAATATTTACCTCAGTTTCTTAGTCATTTTTTCTAAAAATAGAGGTAAAATGGGTGATGTGAAAAGTGTGTTTTCTTGTAGTGTTTGCCAAATCACGATCAATCATTTCCTCAGATTTCTCGTTGTCGAGAACTCGGTCAAGATTATCCCTCACAAGTACACCTTGCACCGTACTTTGCCACATAATAAAATTTGTCTCTCCACAAAAAAGAGATAACTGAAATCTCACTTCCAGCATATTTTTAAAATTTTCAAATAACCACGACTACACCTAAAAACGACAAGAAGAAGAGAAGAAATCATCAAATTGCACAGCTTATTTCTAAGAGCACCTGCTACAATTCCATGCCTTAGAACTCAATCTCCACCATTCAAATTGTAAAAACACAGCCTAGAATTTTCTTGTAAACTTTTCAGCCAATTTCAAGAGTCGGATGTTTAGAAAATTCTAATTTACCGAAGCAATGCCTGGAAATCTTAAAATCTCCTCTATCACTATATATTCTTTGATCCATCTCTTGCTCTCATACCGGTTATTGAGGATTTTAACCTCGACCCTCACATTATCAAGATTTAAAACCCCTCATTTACTCCCTATCAAACACAATCAACAAGCAAAAGAACAAACACATGAAGTCTACATGGAAACCCAAACCGAGAAAAACAACGAGAATCACATGATTCCAATCTACTAGAAAATAGAAATAATTTTATAATGTATGTTCTATCTCTTAGCACACAATTTCTCCCAACACTCATTTCTATTCTCTCTAATCAACTACAAACTTTCCATCATACACATGGTGGACAAATAAAAAATATGATTATTTATACTAAAGCCCAAACATAATCCTAAGTCTAATTTTATTGGTGCTGGCTCTCCTAGCCCATTGAAAATGAGGATCTCTAACTAAATTCCCATTATATTTAGAATTTGAGGAGTATTTTCTACGGTGCATGCATTTTTGTGGGAAAGATTATAACATAGTGGATTTCATTGGAAAACAACCAACGTTGAGGACTTGTTTCTAAATCTAAAAAATTGAGAAAATTTTATTCGTGAAGAATTTGTGCAGAGTATGTGCTCATTCCATCGTCGTATTCCGTTATGTGCTCATTCCATTTTGTGCAGATTGTGTGCTCATTCCATCATTGTATTCCTTGGGCTTGTAGATGATGACATTTTCGATCATTTCCTTGAAATTTGCATCATCTGTATAATAAAAATCATTTATACGTGGGCTATTAAATTCTTATTAATTAATATTATAATTATACCATTTTGCTTGTGGTTAAAGGATATGGGAGGAGAAACAAAGACACTTTCACCAACATTTGTTTTCTTAAAAAGCTTCATCAAACTTAGAATCCAAATAACTTAAGCAAAATTATTAGACTGTAGATGTAGTAGGCGCTCCAATTAATTAAACAATATGTGTAAAAATGTTCTTTTTTCCACATTTTATTTTGAAGCTGTTTGGGCATACTTTATGTCATTTGTATCGCCCTTGGTGGGGTGTATTGCAGTTGTGAATATGCAAATCTATTTAAGTGTGTTTTAGCCTATTTTTATGCATTGATTTATTATTTTCAGCCTATGATTGTTTGAGCACATTGTGGATCCTCTAAAAAAATTTAGTTCGGCTAAACTTACATAAAATAAAATTACTATTTTAAAAAAATAGAATTATGTGATCAAATTTTTATAAATTATTATGAATTGAACTAAACAACCATCTCAATTTCATCTCGTACATAAGTCTAATATAATTTTTCACCCATGAGGGGGGACATGAGGGGGACGGATGTAATGACAAATATATTGATGATTTTTCAATTTTGTCTTGTATTCACATCGGCCATCTCCATTCTTTTGAGCAAGGCAGCCGTTTTTACACTGTGAAAGATTACAATCAATATGCTACAAAATATTAATTAATATTTTTTAATAAAAAATCATACACTGAATACAACTGTAGTGACCAATGGCAAGGTGGTGAAAAAGGCAGGTCAAATGCAAAAGCACAATCGCCGGCAGTCGTGGCAGTAGCAAGAAGGATCAGAATGTGAAGAAGAAGGGGTGGTGCAGAACAATGCGCACACACGATACCAAGTGATAATCCTTGACATGACTCGACCTGCAAAGACAATGCACACAACTTGCACACTCTTATTTTGCACATAGCTTGCACACTCTTACTTTGCACACAAATACCAAAATTCTTTATTAGTAGGTATTAATTATAATAAATTTTCCAGTCCTTTCGAGACCAACTCTACTCTCTACTGTACTAAATATTTTATTTTATTGACATTTAAGAAATATTTAGTTGACTAAATGACAATTATAACTGCATATGAGGGAGTACAAGTTGACGGATGCATAACAAGCCTTATTTGCTTTAAAGTTCTATAATCTTGATCTTTATTATGCAAACTTACCCTTGTATTCACTCAAGCTTAATGTGTATTAACACTTTTCAAATTTCACGTCTTCTAAAGGCCTATTCCCCTGCATCTCCAACGTCAAGAAATCACAGATTATCTGAAGTATGCACTTCACCATTAATATTCTTCATATAAGCAAAAGAAATGAAATATTTGTAAAACAAGATACCGGCATACAACATACAATAGACTCTAAGTCATACCCTCGGATTCTTATAGTATGGAATTAAATCGCAATTAAGACCTGACATAAATTTACATCCACCAAAAAGTAACAGCTCTTCTTAGACCTACAATGGTAGAGAAATAACGCATCCAAGTCAACAAGCTCAAAATCTTTCTCAAGCCATCGCACAATCAAGGGCGGAACCAGGGAACGAGGGGGTGCTGGCGCCTCCCCTAGGATCCGGGGCCCCAGAATTTAGGCCTAAACGCCACCGGAATCCATGAATTCCGCCCCTAACCTGGTTGCAGAGCTCCTCTTTCCGGCGAAGGGCTGAGGAAGATGATGGGTTATTTCAGAATTTAGGCATATTCCCCTGCATCACAAACGTCAAGAAATCATAGATCCCGGTATACAACACACAATAGACTCCAAGTCATACCCTCGGATTCTTATAGTATGGAATTAAATCACAATTAAGACCTGGCGTAAATTTACATCCACCCAAAAGTAGCAGATCTTCTTAGACCTACAATGGTAGATAAATAACGCATCAAAGTCAACAAGTTCAAAATATTTTTCAAGCCATCGGACAATGAAATGAGAATGCATATTTGGTAGAATTGAGTATAAGATGTCAACAAGCACTACAAGAAAATTGATCTTTTACTTCAACTTTTTAACCTTGATTTTTCGGGAAAATGATTAAAAAACATAGGTGATAAAATATTAAAGTAAATACTCCCTCCATCTCAAAATAATTGGCACATACAATTTTGACTCGAAATTGTATGCAAGCTGATGTAGCAAAAAATAATTGTGAAAAAGTAGGGATATTTTGGAGAAACGGTGGGCCCAGTCAAAAGTTGAAGTTAAAAGGGATATCGTAGGAATTTTACGACATATTCTTTACCATTTTTGGTAAAAATTAAAATGTGTCATTTTTTGTGGGACGGATGAAAATTAAAAGTGAGCCAATTATTCCGAGACAAAGGGAGTAGTATTTTTACCTCGGTTTATTTTCAAATCGAGGCAAATAGTTATTCTTTTACCTTGGTTTTCGTTTGACTGGGTAAAAAAATGTCCGACATCGGAACAATGCCGGTGTCATATCAGATGTACCAAAACCACACTAACATCGATCATCAGTTGACTATGCACGATGGAATGGAGAAGACACGTGTTCCAATGTCAGGTGCTATTATTAACATAATGGAACCACCACCGACATGTGGTCGACATCGAGTATATACGGAAAAAACCAAATTAGCAATGTCTATGTGGTTTCTGTTAGGATGGACAATCGATCATTGAAAGACAAAATTGACATTGGCCAAATATTGAGTGTTATCGAATTCTTTTCGATCTCCGATATCGGTGGTGTCTAGTATAACCGATTTGTGTTCATGTCACATCCTAATCAGTGACAACCGAATGCACCAAGACATGTTGTCGACGTCAATTGTTAACTGAAAATTTTGTAAACTCCATTTTGCTAATAGAAAATAACCAGATGTTGGATTGGTTTATTGAACCATTTTCCAACACCTTCTCATCTACAACCAAAAAACACATCATCGATATAAGTAGACCTCATATAATTTCATGCAATAATTCTTACACGATTCATTAACAAAAGTCAAACAAAATTTAAGGTGCTAATGTTTAGTTACAAAACAACATAATTCAGTCCCAAAATATCCATTAACTTAAAATTCAACAAGTTTCGTCTTTTGATCCCGTCTCCATAGAATTGTCATCTTCTTGGCTACCAGATGGGTTAGCTTATCCTTCCTCCTTGAAATTTGAGTATGTTATCTTGGATGGTTCACCTCCACCCTCTTGAGCATTAGAGATACCTCCAGCTTGTTGCGTTAGTGCTAGCAAAACAAGGACAATATTTGAGGGTGAGGGGGCGGCTGAATTACATTGGAATTTTTTTTCCAAATACTTAATTTGACACATTCAACCAAACAACACTTATATAATAAGTTGAGTACAAAATAATTAAATTTTTACAACTACTCCCCCGCCCAGCCATTTCTGTATGCTTTCCTTTTTAGTCAATCCCAGGCAAATATGCACCTTTCCATTTAAAGAAAAAATTAATATATAAAAAGACATAACTACCTTCGAAAAACAAAAAAAATTACATTTAAAATCCTCTCTTTCTACACCACCCATCACACCCATCTTCTCTCACCCCAAGTCCCTCTCATTCTCTTTTCCGCACCACCCTTTCTTCTTCTCTTTCTGTGCAACCTGGGTCACACTTTCTTTTTCTCTTTCTGCGTCACCCTTGCTCTTCTCCCCAAACCATCGTTGTCCAACCTCAGCCTTCATCATTATCATCATCATCATCATCATCATCATCTTATTATTATTAATATTTATTCACCCCAAACCTCAAATCCCTGATGCAGATCTGGAGCAGGTGGATCGACACACCATTTTTCTTCCCTTAGCATCCCCACAACCAATGTATCTTGCCATTTTTGTAGTTCTCACCTATGTCGATGACGAGGCTGATGACTCACCAATTTTATTCACCCAGTTCTTGACAATCTTATGCTCCTAGGTTACCGATCTTGAATCTTAGATTTCCAATCTTGATCCTCTGCGTATCATCAATAATAGCCTTGTCACATTGGAAGTATTTCACCACTAGAGGGTTAGAGTACATGTATTCGGTTGTTTATCTCCCTTTGCCAACTGTCCCTAAATATACAAGAAACACACTCCGTTCTTTATCTTTTTGATCGGGCACCTGATAGTGTCATTGATGGTCTTGAAACTAATGATGAACCGCTTTTAGTTCACTTTTGTCTCTTAGTCACCGTTTTGAGGAGGTTGAAGTTGGAGTAGAATTGGATGACCTTTACTTGATTTAACGGAAGGTTGAGGGATAGGAGGTTTTGCATTTCAGACGTCCCTAATGCCTTCATGAAGAAGTACAGGTGCTCGAACACTACTAGTTTTGTTTTTATAACCTAAAACTCCTTGATACCGTTGACCGAGAGAAGGTTGAACCTGTCCTAGTTCTCGAGGTAGCTGAACCGGCCTTTGTCGAAGGTGGCCTTAGTTCCCACCTTTTTCTTTGAAATTTTCTTCACATGCCACGACATCTCAGGCTCACCGGGGGACTCATTTTTGGGTCTCCTATCCAACATCTTCATTCTCAGCATTGTTATATACAATGAATCAACAAAATTAACTAACCACAACCATCAACACAGTTCACCATAATTATCAGGGTAACAACCGAACCAATTTAAACTAATTCACAAACACAATTGAGCACTTTAACCTAATTCACCAACCTAATCTACACATTTCAACACAATATTCACCAACAATCGAAACAATCACACAATATGAGTTTCTTTAACCTAATTGATACTAATTAATAAGCCAATTCATCACAAAGTTGATGTCATTCAACAAATAACCAAAATAATCCAGAAACCTAATTCACAAAGTATACTGTAATTATATAAATAAAGAGAATCTTATGTTATTTCAACAAAATAAATATATACCTAAGAGGAAAGGGAAGTAAGAAATATAGGTTATGCCTCAGTTGGCAGTTGTTGGTATTCCTTGAAGGAATCGAAAGTTGTCTCTATCTTGGCACGGACTGGCGAGTTGACGGAAGAGACTAAACGGTGGAGGCACGAGAATAAGGGATGAGACGGCGATGAAAGGGAGAGAAAGAATTCCTTGGAAACGTTTGGCACGCAGATTGTGACATCGATTGGGCTGACGGGGATTAAGAAAAGGGTGGCGTCGACTGGTGATGAAATGTGGGCAACAGGTGCTGGGGTCGAGATGAGCAAATTCGTATGTGAATCACTTTGACTTTTCTAGTGTTTCTTGAAATGAGAATTGGGATTTTTTATTTATAGGCCATATCAATACGATGTTTTTTATGCCTAATATTTGTTGGTTTATTTAACTGACCGATGTCGGATACCTATCTCAAGGTTATCGAAAGAAAAAAATGTGTGCGACATTGACTGGTTGTTCAAATTAATTACAAGCGGAAGACGTACCAGACATGTGACCAATGTTGATTATTACCAGCCGACAACAATACAACATGTGACCAATATCGCTCCATTATTCATATTATGAGCCGAATTCAATTTGACATTTGACTGAATCGTGTCTTTGTTTTCTTACAAACCGATGCAAAATCAATTGTTAAATGGGAAGCCCGCATCGCTGCCATAGATGGTCGTCATGTTCGAAGTACCTTCGACCTAGACAAGACTACCATCGAGATGCAATATCATGAGAGTCTTGAAATGGACCAAGCATTTTTATTATGATGAAGAATCATCCCTAGCACCAGTGTGGCTCACGGTGGAGTATCCTCTGATACACTTTTTCCACCCTACTGTCCTTACTCATATTGGTAAATCTTTAGGTGAACTGCTCTTTACTGATTCTCCCACTAAAAACTTAACCATGCCATCTACCATTTGGTTGTGTGTGAAAATGGATGTTTGCAAACCTAGATCAAATAAAATTAGATTAGGTTTTATTGGCTGTAACAAATCCTATAATATCATCTATGAGGACTTCCATGCCTAGTATAAGAAATGTTATAAACTTGGGCATGGTGAAGATAAGTGTAGGTTGAATATGATTAATGATGATGCCTCTAAAGAACCTAAACTCGATGTCCAAAAAAGAACAATTTGGAAGCATACACATCTTTGTCTGATGCCCAGAAAATGCCTAAACAGTTGCCTAAGGTTAATGTATCAAAACAGAATATACCTAGTAGGATTGATCTCAAGCAAGAGACTAGATTAGACATCAAAAATCAAGATGTAAATTGGAAAAAAGTTGAGACAAAAAAGGTGGGATCAACGGAGATAAATGGACTTTCACTCATTCATATAGAAGATTCACCACAAAACTGGTCTGCACCAATACATATACAACAAAGGAATAATCATGATAAGCCAGGTATGATAAGTAGCTCAGAAAAGGTTAATCCATTATCTAGCACTAGACACCACTCAATTCAATTTGAGAAAAATAAAGAAATTGTCCCAGAATCCCCTTCCCCTTCATCTATTTCCAACAGGTTTGACATTCTACAACAAGATGAACCAGAAGTGGATATAGATGAAAATGCAAACATCCTGCAGCAACACAGGATCCAAAATGAAGAAGATTCAAATCCTTAGGATGATTACCAAGACAGCAGGGATAACTCAAAGGGCTACAAAACTGCTCCTTCATCACCAACAACGAAGCTTATCTCACCAGCATTCAATGATGATACACTCTTCTCTAAACTCAGAGATTCACTGGATTCTCTAAACCTAAATCTTTCTCATTTGATGTGAAATCCAAATAGAACTCCCATTAACAACCCAATTCTTCCTTTGCAGGTCCAGGACTCTGAAGATAATCTATTGGGGAAAAAACTCTATGCAGATGCTGAGAGTTCATGTGATGAAAAGGAAGCAGAAGCTAAAGATTCTTAAGATGAAAAGGAAGCTTCATCATGCTCCCAGCTAGTATATGAGAATAATTATCCCAAACTGTCTACTAAACCAAAAATAAGTACCAGGTTAGCAATTAAAAATAGTGTTAAATATGGTAAAATGCATGCTAATATTTTGTTCTGGAATGCTAGAGGTCTAGGAAATTCAGAAAAAAAGACTTAAAAGGCTTTCTTATGAGCACAAAATATATTTATTAGTTGTGATTGATCCTAAAGGGAATCTGGACAGTGGGCAATCATATCAGATTAGATTATGCTTTAGGAACACTTTGCATACAAACCATAAACAGATCTGGATTTTCATTCACGTAGAATATTGGTTAAGTTGAAATCTGAGCATGAATTTTTCAATAGACTTAAAATAACTGGAATGGAAGAAGATAACCCAGTTGAAATATTTGTATTTTATTCACCACAATCTAACACTGATAGGAATAGAATGTATAAGGAAATTATAACCCTTGTTAAAAATGATCAGGCCATATTAGGGGGAGATTTTAATGCAATTAGGAATCTATATGAGTACTCTGGACCAGCCTCTCCAGACATGAACACAATTATAGACTTTAATAAGTTTATAAATAACCTAAAGCTTTGTGAGATTAACACATTTGGTAATAACTATACCTGGAGTAATCATAGAGCAGTTAATCCTACTTCAAAAAGACTGAATAGAGTTCTAGCTAACCAAAATTTGAGTGATCATTTCAATAAATCATTTGTTCAGGTAATGAATAAAACCACCTCAGATCACTCTCATTTGCTCTTAGAGATCAGTTCTGACTAGACTACATATCCTTGGCCATTTAGAATTCAGGAAATGTGGTTCTTAAGAAAAGACTTCCTCAAACTAATAGAAGAGAGTTGGAATTAGCCAATTGAAGCACAGGGTCAGCTTAGGGTAGTTTTAAAACTACAGAGATTGAAAAATGAGATTAAGCATTGGAATAAAATGGTCTTTGGTAATTTAAGAGATAACATAAAAAAAATTCTGAACTAAGGGTTGCTAGAGGAAACTTATGATAAAACAAATGATATTTCTCAGAGAATAGAGTTGAATAAGGCGAGGGTTGTACTAAATAGATCAATATTAGAAGAGCACACCTTTTTAAAGCCAAAATCTAGACAAAATTGGCTAAGGGACGGGGACAACAACACTAATTATTTTCATAAAGCAATCTTAGAAAATAAGGCTAGATTATCTATGCTTAAAATAAAGGAAACTGATAATATATGGATACATGGGCAGGAGCAACTAGGAGAAACAGCTGTTAGGTTTTTTAAAAATCTTTTGAATGATGAAAACATAGATAAATCTAGAGAAAATCTCTCCTTTTTACTTCAAGAATGCAAAACTATAGTGACTGGTGCACATAATTAAGAATTACTTAAGCTTGTCACTATAGATGAGGTTAAATCAGCAGTTTTTAATCTTAACCCTTCAGCAGCACTAGGTCATGATAGATTTACTTGTGTTTTTAGGAAATCATGGCATATTATATATAGAGACTTACATCAAGCTGTTCTAGAGTTTCAATTAGGAGTTCCAATCCCAAAGGCCATTGACATCACTTTTATAACCTTAATCCCTAAAAATCCAACCCCAGTTTCCTTCTCAGAATATAGGCTTATTATTTTGTCTAATTTCACAAATGAACTAATGGCTAAAATACTTGCAGACATGATCAAACCACTAATGAACTCCATTATATCTGAAGAACAATCTGCTTTTATCTCAGGCCGAGACATAGTGGATTACATTCTTTTGATGAAGGAAGCAGTGAGATTAATTGATAGGAAAAATGAATCATTTAATTTAATCCTTAAAATTGATATGATGAAGGCCTTTGATAGAGTTTCCTGTGCAGCACTCAATTCTCTAATGTTAAGATTAGGTTTCCATGGTAAGTTTGTTAAAATCATCATGAACAATCTAAATGCTGCATGGTTTTCTGTACTGATAAATGGGGTGCCTCGAGGTTTTTTCAAACCATCCAGGGGTTTAAAACAAGTGGATCCCTTGTCTCCCTTTCTTTTTAACATATTATCTAAAATTTTCACACTTAATCCGGAAAAAAAGTTCGTTTCACATAATCTTAAGTATTTTAAAACTCCAGGTAACTCAATACCATTAACTCAGCTTTCCTTTGCTGATGATACAGCTATTTTCATATCTGGAACAACAAAAACTTTAACAAACTTTATGAAATTCATTGACATTTTTCAAAGATCTACTGGACAAAAGGTCAAATTTTCAAAAAGTCCATTTATTCAGGTAAATTAAGTAAGAGAAAAGAAAAGAAAATCATTAGAATAACAGGAATGGAAAAAGGTTCTCTACCTTTTTCATATCTGGGAGTTAAAATATTTAAAGGAAGAAAACTTAACCTTCATTTCACTCATTTGATAGATAGAATAGAACATAGATTGGAAAATTGGAAAAATGAATTGCTGCCCACTGGATGTAAGTTAGTGTTGATAAAGTACATTCTATGTTCCATTCCTCGACATTCTTGGTCAGTAATAGCACCAATAGCTCATACTATAGAGAGAATAGAAAGCATTTCGAGTAATTTCTATTGGGGGAGGACTGATACGGGGTTAAAAAATACATTGGATATCTTGGAAAAGAATTTGTTACCCAACCAAGGAAAATTGACTAGGCTTGAGAGACCTTTCCACAGTTGTTCTATCTTTCTCAGCTAAGATATGGTGGAAACTCCATATGGGGGCATCACCTTGAGCTAGATTTATGTGGTCACTCCCAGATCATTTTAAAACATCTGAAACCTAGACTAGATATAGAGACATAGATAGGTTCTATCAAATGATTTCTCAGGTGATCATTTGAGATGGAAATGCAAACATATGGACTGCAAATTGGACAGGATCAGGACCTCTTATCAACCTATGACCAGTGCATGAACAGGTACCTGATCCATTTTTACAGATTAAAGACATCAAGGTACGATTTCATCATCTAGCTCCTATTTTATCTCAGTATTTATCTCCTCAATTTATGGGAGAGATGAACAAGGATTTGACATTTACAGATGACAAGGACTTACTCATTTGGAGACCTGAGATTAATGGAACATTTAAGTCAGTCTATTTGACTCTCAGAAATATTTTTAAAAAATGACATTCCAATTTTAACAAAAGTATGGAATTCAATAATTCCAAAAAAAATCAAATTTTGCTTGGAAATTATTGAATAACTCCTTACCTTTTGATAACATTGTGATGCGCATGGGTTTTCATTTTCCTTCTAAATGTATACTTTGTGATAATCTGGATACTTTGAATCATTTTTTTAATGAGTGTCATGTTGCTGCACAAATCTTGAGTAATTTTAATTCTTTAATGAGCTTACCAATTAGATCATTCCATTCTATCTCAGAGAGGCTGCACTACTACTTGAACTTAACAACATCTTTTAAGCTTAGGTTTTTTATTCTAGTTAATTTGCCAATGATTATTGCATGGGAGTTATGGAAGGCTATAAATCGTTTGATTAAGGAGAATAAGAACTTGATTACCGATGTTATTTGGGTAAGAGTTCGGGAATTCTCCCTAACGATGTACTCAGTTCATAACCATCCCCAATTCTCCTCTTCTGATAATGTCTTCAGTTTGCATGGTTTAACCCAAATCACGAGGAACAAAAAAAGAGTGAAAACACAACAATTTCATAGGAAACACCAAAGCAGAGCATTAAAGTTAATTGTGATGCCTCTTATGTTAATGCATCCGCAGGTTTGGGAATAGTATCAAGAAACGTATCAGGGGATCTAACTCATGCTATATCTAGACATGTAGATCATTTGGCTTTATCTCCCCTTCACGTTGAATTGTTGGCTATTTTTGAAGGAATGAATTGGTGTGTTGATTGTAGATCCTTAGTAACTTTTGAATCAGACTCAAAACAAGTTGTTGACATTATCAATGGAATCTCCAAACCGTCGTGGGAGTTGATCTATTTAACAAGAAACATCAAAGCAATCCAAGATGGCAAGGCATTTAGAATTTCACATGTATTCAGAGAGGCCAATCAACGTGCAGATTACTTAGCAAAGTTGCCAAACAAGAGGAAGCAAGCCTCGGATTTTGAAGAAATCAAAAGTTCAACAGACTTTCAGCTGATGATACGAAAGGATCTTCTCTTCCCTCATTTAGAAAGAATAGAACTTCTTGCTGATCCAATAGGGATTCCATACATGATTTAGGTTGTAGAAGTAAAAACTGTCTGGTCATTCTTATTCTAACACAGGGGTGGAGGAATTTTGAAATGGAAACAAAAAACTTCTACAATCAAATTAAAGTTAGCTATTGTCTTGCAAAACTCCTAATGGTCAAAGTTATTGGCCTTTGGTTAATCCCTTTAGGGATTTTGTTGGTTTTGGGGATCCAATAAGTAACCCCACCTCATTAACATGAGACTTTTTTTTTAAACGGTTAACCGATGCCGGTCTTTTAATCATATAAAAATGAACCTCATTTCAATTATAAGTTTTGTTAAATACATAATGACACTTTTTAGGCAGTCCAAAAAAAGATTTTGTACATCTCATATATTCCATGGCATATTATAATTAGCGGTGTATATATGTAAAAAATCATCCTAACCCATCTAAATATCATAATCCGGGGGTTGACTTTTTTATAAATTGAATTTTATTTATAAATGTTTGCTAAATACGAAGATTTAGGTGAGATTGTCTAAATTTATCTTTTGATGAGACCGGGAACCTATATTAAATTAGAAAAATATGAGGGAAGTTTATTTAAATATGAAGAGTCATATAAGTTGGGTTAAATTCCAGATTATATTTTAAAAATGATTAGAAAAATCATTCGTGGATCACTCCTATACTTGGCCTAAACAACGATGATGTTTTGGACTTGCTTGACAACTTTTCATAAATTGCAACAGTGTTTGTTGCAAATACACGTATACGGCTTGGAAAGCAGATGTAGCTTGCGGGAGCGACTAGATTGATGTCGGATACAATAAATGCATGAATTGCATCAAGTGTATTCCACATGAAATTGTATTGGATCGTGTTGTTCACTCTCCATATTGTCAAATGACCTTCTACATCTCCACAATTCTCTATTTTGCTATTACACAACGTGCATCTACAAAAAAACTAAAATTTCCAATTAAAAGAGGTACAATAATAATTGATTGTAGTTAAATTGTGTATTAATAAATTTAATTTTTTACAAATATAAAAAAATAATTACTACAATAAATTTATTTAAAAATAATTTAATTTTAATTCTCGAGCATGAATAGAATTGTAATATAAATATTATTATTTCATAATTAATAAATATATAAATATTCCTTATATAATTCAAGAATAAAATGCATATTTGGTGGAGCATATTTGTAAACGTTTTGAGTTCAACACTAGAAATGATGTTTCTTAAATTTATAATAACTTTATGATGTTTGTTATTCTCATTGAATTTTTTAGTAAAATTTATGTAATTACTTATTTTAATTTTTTGACTAAAATAAATTTAATAAAGGAAGTAAAGGTATTTTATAAATTATTATTGTTGGGTATTCATTATAGATATTCAATCATTTTTAAATTATTATTGTTGAATAAATGTATTAATGCATTCTAGAAGAAAATAAAAAAATAAATGTATGTGAGACCTATAAAGCTACAGAAGATTGTAGCTTACCATTGATGGAGTGTGTAGCTTGCCAACTCATTGGCTTGAAAAATTGACATGGAAAATCAAGCTACAATGAAGTGTAGCTTACCATTGTGGATGCTCTTATATGCCTTCTGACTTTTCTCATTCCAGCTAAACTTCTTAAACTTTTTTAAGAACTTTAAACAGTTGTAAATGTTCCTCAGCTGCTTTTGAAACAAATCTGCTAAGTTTTGCCAACGATCCCATTAACACCTGTATTTCCTTATATGTTCGTGATTGAGGAAGTTCAACTATAGCTTGTATCTTCTCTGGATTGGCCTCTATCCCCCTAGAGGATATTTTGTACTTGGAGAATTTCCATGCGCCTACTCCAATTATGCAATTCTTGGTATTAAGATTCATTCCAATTCCACTTAGCTCGTCCAATGTTTCCTTCAAGTCTTATGAAAAGTCTCTTATCCTTCTTATTTTGAACAACCATGTCATCAACATATGCCTCCATATTTCTTCCTATTTTACTGCAAAATGCCTTGTCGATCACTCTCCGATACGTTGCTCCTGCATTTTTCCAGGCCAAATGGCATTTTCACGTAACAAAAAGTTCCAAAGATGGTGATGAACACTGTCTTCTCTACATCTTCAGGTTCATCAGTATCTAGTGGTACCCCTTATACGCATCTAAAAAGACCAGAACTTTGTATCATGAAATTGCTTCGACCAGTTGATCGATCTTAAGCAAAGGACAACAATCCTTTAGGCATGCCTTATTTAGATTGGTGAAGTCTATAAATACTCTCCACCCCGCATTTACTTTTTTAACCATCACTGGTTTCACTAACAATTTTGGGTAGGTTATCTCTTTTAGGATACCGGCCTGAAGCAATGTCGTTACCTCTTTTTCAATTGCTTTTCTCCGTCACTAGCAAAGTTTCGCTGCTTCTTCTTGAGTGGCTTAATCAAATCACTGATATTCAAGTAATGGGAAGCGAAACCTTGGTCAACTCCTCCCATATTCTATACATTCCAAGCAAATGTATCCTTGTGACTTTGCGGGACTCTTATGACCATTTCTTTCTCCAAGTTTGGAAGATTCTTTCCTATCTTGACGCACTTAGAATTTTCTTCGTCATCTAAAGTGACATCTTCCGTTTCTTCTCTCAAATCTATTGGAGGATTTGATTGTTTGAGAAATTTGGTATCCGAGATAGTGTTCACCATTTTTTTTCTCCGCATTCTTTCCAACTTTCATTACAATAACCATACACTTTCTAGCCATTTTCCCGTTCCCTCTTATCGTTGCTATCCCTTCTGGAGTTGGCAACTTCATTAATAAGTGGTATGGGGACCATATTGCTTTTGTTGTTTTCATCCAAAACCTTATAATGATGGCATTAAATGGACTTGGAGCATCCATAACCATAAAATAACACATGATAGTACATATCTTATCATCCTTTTCTATCATAACAAGCAGCTGTATATTGCCCAAATGTGTCTCCGCTCATCCCGTGAATTCTACGAGGGCATATGTGGATTTCTGTAAGTCAGTTCGCTTGAACCCCAATTTATTGAAGCAATCAACGACAAAAATTTCAACCACACTGCCATCGTCCACATACAACTTGTGCACCGTTGCATTTCCAATTTTAGCGATGATGACCATTAGGTCATTATGTGGTGAAGAGGAACTGCATCCTCTTCGCTAAAGTTAATTGCTCCGTCCAATCAATTTATTTTGTCAGAAGGCTCTTGTGGTGGCAGATACCTAGCTTTGGCCTTCCAGGCATTATTTGACAGGGACTTCGTTAATTCATATATTGATAGGATTACCCATTTTGAAGCCTTGCTCAAGAATTCCTATTTTTAATCCATCGTTGCCATCATCTTATAGCTCCTCCCTTGTGTGTTAGATGGAGCTTGGTTCTTAACTCTAGAGCTTCCCGCCTTATTGGCTTCATTGTATTAATTCCCTCCATATTCTTTCTTGTACATGCTTAAGCGATCACTCCTCAAATTATCCTCTATTTTCCTTCTTAAATCTCTACAATACTTAATGTTTTGGGCATGGTTATTGTGAAAAACACGGTAATATTCTCTGGATCTCTTTTCTGGAGGTGCTATCATTGATGCAGGCTCGCGGAATAATTCTTTGTTCGCCTGCCATATTTATCTTCGTGATTTTATCAAGGGTGTCTCTTCGAATGATGCCCCCTGCATTCTTTCTTTTCTTCCTTTGAAAATTGCATTTCCATTTCCTTTCTTTACAAAACTTATGTATGCATCCTCTATCATTCTCTTTTCACCTCGCTCCTGCTCTATCTTATGGTTATTTTCCTTTTCTATTCACACATACTGTTCCATCATCTTATGTAGATCTCTTGGGTTTTTGGGCTTTTTTTGTAAGTTCCTTATAAAACTCTCCTGATTACATACCTCCTGTAAATGCACCCAGTAAGGACTGGAATGACATGTCTCTTACTTGCAATCTTTCAGTGACAAACCTACTATGATATTCCGCTAGACTTTTATCGCTTCGTTGGGCTATGTTGTTTAGGTCTCCTATTGTTTTTGTGAACTTCTGCTTCTGGTAGAAGCGCCCCAAAAACAAATCTGACAAATGTGCCTAAGACTTAATGCTTCCACTGGGTAAGTCTTTGTACTATGTGATCGCTATCCCCGATAGGAAGATAGGGAAAGCTTTGCATACCAACTCTATGTCTGCATCAAGAAATTTCATGCTATTTCAATTGGAGTGCAAGAATTCCTTTGAATTTTTTGTTCCATCATAGATTATAACATGCAAATGTAATTTGAAGTACTTTGGCACCTTGAAATCACGAAAATGCGGTGCTAATGGAGATCTGTCTGCATCGTCATCTGCTACGATCTCTCTTAACTCGTCATCACACTTGAGGCTTTCTTGCACTCGACTTTGTTTTTTTCTCATCTTCGCGGATTTTGGCCTTAGTGTGGTTAAAAAAAATTGTGAACAATTTCTCTGTTCGCTTCCAGGAATGATGCAAATGCTCGTCTTTATTTTTCTTAGTTTGTGTTGGGGGATTCTGCTTCCTCCTCATCATACTCTGTATCTTCCTTACCGCGCTTCCTTTCCTTACTAGGTACGAACTCTTGATCTTGGCTAGGATGCATGTTTCAGTTGCGTCCAACTGTTTGTTCATGTGTCTGGTGATTATGGTTTTTCTCACTTGTGGTGAACACTATTGTTTGGTTGAAGGATTCTTAGAAAGAAAAAATTTCCAGCCCTCACAATTGGTGCCAATGATGTGACAATCCAACCAAGTAAAACACTCGCTATTCACCGGAAATTTCTCCTCCTGTAAAACAGATCCTAGAGATGATTCCGAAGAAAACACTCCAACGATCAAGTTAGCCTTTAATTAGAGAACTTGAATTTCTCAATCTAGTCTCACTTATCTTAGACAGTCTTTATCTTCCTATATTTATAGGCTAATGTGATCGTGGTTCCATGTTACCAGGGCTTGAAATCGTGGGTCACAACGTGGTCCCTATATTATCGGTTTGTGTATGCATGCTTGTCCTTATTCCACTTCTCTCTGTCTTCAGCTAGTTCCACGATCATCTAGCTTCGCCTCTATTGGTTCATGGCCGACTTGAATCTTGGGCTAAATGACCCATTTTTTTGTAATTTGAGATTGGGCTGGGCTTGGAAGTCATCAGCCTTTAGTTAGTGGGCTAGGTATACACCACATATTGAGTTAAAAATTCCCAAAGATGCCATTTGACATTGAATCACCGGACATCAATGATTTGAGGAGGAAGGCTATGTTGATAATGTGAAAGAGTTGACGTCCACATAAGTACACTTTGTTTCGGGACTACATTTTTAGTGATAAGAGGGGTGATCGCCCGTGGCTAATTTACACTCACATTCAACCTGACAGTTGGGAGATCTACAAAAGGAGGGAAATGGAGAATAAAAATAATGTTAGTAATAACAATTGCACATGATTAATAATTTTAGTTAAATATGTCCATAGCCAATACATAAGTCTAACATCCTAACTTAGGGAACGAGAGAAGAAAAATAAGAAATTAACTGGAAGAATAAAATTCCTCACCGCTTGAGCCATGGGGAATATGCCAAGGTGGCAAATGAACTTGTGAAAAAACATTTTAAAGAAGATATGAATACTGCAATAAAGGGTGGGATGACCAAAGATGAGGCAAGGGCCTCTGTGCAACTATTCAACGAGGATGCCATTGAGAGGCATGATCTATTCCTCAAAAACTGGTAAAACAAAGACGGAGTGTATGTTAAAGATGAAGAAAAATTAACTGCGGAAACAATTGTATGTAAATTTTTTGTTGAATATATTATTAGTTTGAAAATTATTTTCTAGTACGTGTATTATTACTTTCTATTATGTTTAGGAAAAATTGAAGAATGATCAACTACAAGGGCACTTCATTCCAACTGATAAGCACGACATCCTTTGTGAAGCAACCGAAAAACCCGACCACTCAGGGCGTGCTAGGGGAGTGGGATTGTTCATGACCAAATGGGAGACTTTTGGCATTGTTAGGTCCTACGATGGGGCTGAATCCTCCAGAGTCTACACCCTACAAAAAAGAATGCTTCTTCAGGACAAAATAATTGAGCAGCAAGAGATACTCATGTATAGGTTGATCCAACACACCGGGCTTGTTCTTCTAGACAACTTTAATAATTTGATGCCCGACTGGATACCACCATCAAGGGGATCACATTATTCTCCGGAATATATTGAGGTGAATCAAGAGGCCATTGTGAAAATTACGAGAGTCGAGCGGAAATTGTTCAACCAAGTGGAAAAAGGTATATTTATTATAGTTGTTCTAAATTTTTCTAAGAATTAATGAAAATTTTAAATTGATATGTAGTTTTGTAGGGATGTAGAAGTCACTTTCGTGTGAGTTGTATATAGACCAAGGCATAGGTGATAAACCACTAGTCAATGGAGTTCTACATGAATTGATGAAACACCATCACTCTGTACCTATTGTTGAGGGTATTTCTAGAGTTTGATGGAGAAACCATTGGTGTTGGGCTCTCCTTTTCCAATCATGGATGGAGAATAAAATATGGTTGGTCTAGCACGGGGAATGTTTATACTTTGGCCTCATCGACTTATTTATGCCGATCCTATAACGGCTCGTTATATGAAGGATACATGACCCGCATCACCTAAACCAATGAAAAAAAACCAAGACCCGTCAAAATAACACCTAAATTAGTCCCAACAACACCCGTGAATCTTAGACTTCTAATTGCAAGAGTACAATTCCTTTGAGATTCACCACACTCCGTATGGGTCTTGTATGATTGGCTTTAACTGCATGATCGAAACTCAACACGCTCATTCTTGGGAAATGAATGTGTATTCGGATGTAAACGAGAGATTATTGAATTTTGGAGTGATTTTGAAGATCCGTGGAGATGTGAGCGAGTCAATCAAATGATCATGTCCATCTACACCTTGTGAGTTATTTTTATAATTTTTAGTTAAATTCCAGTTATGGTTACTGCCTCAGAGTTAATAAAGTAAAATGACATTCCATTGGTACATTTTTTTTACAAACAATTAAAAGAAGGGATGGATCGCATACATATGCCTGGTGTCGATTCGAGAAATTGGTTGTACAAAACAAGAGAAGATCGACTACATCCGTAAGAGCCTAGGGTGGAAGGATAAGAATACATTGAAAGGTTCTATACAAGGTTTGTTTGGTTTAGCTTCAATCTAAAAACCACTCATTTAGTGCATAATTTCAATTTTCTGAATTAGGGACCATTAGAGATTGATTTTGATTGTCCCCGCTCATAACCGCGTTTATTGGATGGATTCCTTGCACTTCCAACCGTCAGATGAATTTATCAATATTTTGGAGTTGGAGATGCAAGATATTAGTAGCCAAAATAAAATTAATATTGAGGTGGTTGAAATCAAGGTGGGTTATGGACATTATTTTTCAATTTACGATACTTAATTAATTTATATAACAATTTAGTTAAGGTTTTTAATTTTATTTATTTCAATACAAGAAACATGGGTAGACCTAGGAATGCGGCTATTACGTCATGCTATTAGCGGTTGAGTACATCCAAGAAGTCAAAGATGACATTCTACCAATTGACAAGGTACGTGTACAATTGTTTCTTCCAACAAATCTAACTAACCTTTCTTCTATTTTCTACTAACCAGTTATTGACAGGTTTTCATGAAGGAATCGAAGCCCTACTCCCTTGATGATATCAACATTGCGAGGAATTCGTTGGCTAGGCATCTAATACACAATCGGTTAGCAACCATAGGGAATCCAGATATTGCTAAAGTAACAAAATTAGATAAATAATGAAGCTTATAACTACTGGAATAGATTCCTAGTATTTTCTATTCCTATCTATAGATTATGGCTTGGTTAGAGTAATCTATATATTTTTGTGAACATGCAAGATACTATCATCTATTGTGTTATAATCGCTGTTGATTGAGGCCTTTTTTAGAGCCAGAGACAGAAAATGGAAATATTTATTTACCATAAGAGAAGAAATTGTTCCCGAATTTGGAATCCTTCATTTCCATTTTTCCGTAGCCACAATTAATAATTCTTGAGTTTGGAAATAAAGACACGAAAACATTTTTGAGTTCGTAAATAATTCCTATTTATGAAAAATTAGAGCAATCGTTGGACATAATAGAAACGGAAATGGTACAAGGCAGGTTTAGGAACGGACGGCCGAACGCGCTTGTCAAACGCCGCCTCCGTCATCGTCAGCCTGGCCGAACGTGCAGACTACACGCCGCCACGCGCCGCACACGCCGCCTCGCGCTCACGCACCTCACTCGCCACCCCGAGCTCCACGCGCTGCCACCACGCGCCGCTAAAACACGCTGCTGATGTCCAACCTCTTCTTCTGGTGGATTGCTGTGAGATGTTTTCTTTCTTTTTCTTTTTTACTTTTTCATTTCCTGTTTTTAATCTAGTTTCTGTTTAAGTGGTATTTTTTAGATGGTAGTTTAGTTTATGAAACTTCT